>MNPL01007778.1:0-10674 GCA_002081605.1 Tropilaelaps mercedesae | reverse complement strand
TGGGGTCCGTCTTACGAAGTAATGCAAAAACTGCTACCGTAAACGTTAAATGTTGGCCGATGGTCAGCTTTAAAAAAATACAGATTATTTAATGTCCGGCTGAGTGAAGAATATCCGCTCTGAACGGCTTTATTCCTTGATTAAGCACCGCCCAGACTAGCTTAGCAACTTGGATGCATGTAGACAATTTCCCAACGAAATTAATCGAGATTTCGGGCAAGGCTCAATTCGACTTCGGAGTTCACAAGATTTTGTATGTGTTTACTATTTTGTGCATGTGTGTGTGTATGCATGAGACAAGTTCGATCACAGATCAAAAACCACACAGGTTATTTTCTCTAGGAGGGTTATCGCACATTTCGACAGACGTTTGTTTCAGCGATCACAGTGGGACGGGCAAAACTTACGCTCACTGGAGCTTACGAAAATACGGTTATCAGCGTCAACGACAAAATGGCGAACGTGAAAACTTCCTCGATTCGAAAACGTTTTGCGCGGCGAGGTCGGGAACCGCCTCGCATGGCAAACCCCGGCTTTGTTCCTATCCCCCCCTCCCGTTGAACGTCTGCTGTGTCAGTTCTTTTTTGCTCTACTCTGAAAAATGAGCTCGCTACCGTGAGATAGTTAGATTCTGCCTAATACGTCCTGCCTAACACCCCGTTGCTACCCCCTCGATTACCCCGCGTTGTTTCTCTTTGACCCACTCCATCTTGAAGTTGGACAGAAGTTCTAAAGAGAGCTCGACCCTCCGGTCCCCACTCCAGCTGGATCGTCCAAGAGGGACAGGTACGTACCTCACAATTCTTTATCGAGAGAAAAAAAGCGCGTCGTCCAATTTCGTTTCGACGAAAAGGTCTAACTCGGGGCTCAGCATTCGGTAGTGGACAGACCCAACAGTGCAGATGTATCCTCTAAATGTGATCCTTTATATTGCGCCTGCACAGCGACAGAGGCATGGCCGGAGGCAATGGACTCATACAAGTTAATAAGCTTATTCAATGTATGATCCTCTTTTATCTCGTTCCGAGCTTCAAGTTTTCCGAGGACCGCTACCGGCTCAAAATCATTATGACATATATGCCCGAGTGCATTGGCCGTCTGTTCAAGTGTATAGTAAAAAATAAATATAACGACGGATGTCGTAGCGGCGGAGCAATTGAACAACGGCAAGGAGAACGTACCAAGGTGACACCATCGGTGACACACACACACACACACACACACACACACACTTCGCCAGAACACTGCTAAAAGCCATCCCTCCCATTTCCCTGACACAGGTTGTCGCAGCGTGAAGCAACGTCGAGTGAAACAGAAGTTGAGGCGTTCCGCCTGCCGGACTCGTCAGTTCGAGCGAATGCATTCATTATGGTGCCAGTAGCCTGTCGACATTTATCGAACGTCGTCCATTCAGGCAACAACACCCGCTAGGACGTTCGGCCACGAAGTCGCTATTGCCTGTGCGGATTCCTGCGATATGTCATGCGGCTCCACCCGGCTTCCACAGACCCCACCGGTTCCGGTAGAGTCATCTCCTGCACGGCCGTACGGCCAGCGACATAGCCTACGCCTTTTGTAGGTGCGACTTTCTACCTGTCCCCTTCGCCAGAACTTGGTTTGGCAACGTCGGATGAAATGCGTCTGTTTCATAATGTTGACGACGGGCGTCTGCGTGGCGAGACGTGTGATATGCCCCGACACGCGCACGGCTAAGGATGACGGCAGCAAGCGACGCCAGCTCTTTGTCAAGGCGACCTAAAAACAAGCCGAGGGGACGCGTCAGCCGGGTCAAATCGGAGCAGCCGCGCGTGAGAGAAAAGGATCACAGAAGGATGTTTAGGAGCCTCGCTCGGAGCTGCTGCCGAAACTTCGGAAGACACTTCAGCAGCTACCTACCGTGAATTTGTCCGCGTGGTACGTCCCGCCCGGGAGAAGCGTCCAGCCCCGTTGAGGGTAGGAGAAGGTGTCCACCCAGACCGTCCGCTTTCCTACGTGGTAATTGCGGGTTGACCTGCTGTGGGAAGAAAGAAGGTACTATTGGATTCGTCCAGGCCCGTTCGCCGACTTCCATCTGATGGGCTTAGGCCTTCTGGGAAAAGAAGCACTACAGCTGGGAAAACCGAAAATGCAAGAGAGAGAGAAAAGGCCAGCAAGCAACAGTACAAGATCGCCATCCACGCCGAGGGAATGGAGGCATTCGACAGAGAAGGCCAAAGACAGGCGGGGTTGAGCTGGGCACTAGCTGTAAAAAGGAACCGCTCCCAGCTGTTACCAAAACGTGTCCCTTTCATATGCAGTAAGGCCAGTACGAAGGCCTACGAAAGCGGTGGCCTCTCTCGAGCGTCTACGCCTCCTCTCGGCAAATCCGGTTGAAGAAAGCGAATGGCTACCATCCTAGGCCAAATTGCATGTTACTCGACGTCCAATCTAACTAGGAGCCGGGAGTTGTTGACCTGCTTCACGTACGCATGAACCCCCCGCTAGCAGCGAGCGCATGTGCGGCCTCGCCCGTCGTACATGTAGCCCCTTCGTCGACGTCCGCAGCGGCGGGAAATTAGAAGTTGGTGGGTAAAGTTGTTTTGACTTTATTTAAGGACTTTGATACTACGATGTTAGAGGGATTCCAATCAGGAGAACACAGTGCATACATTAGAGCGAGGAATAACTTCTTTGGAATTGTTCTTTTGAACTATATATATATATATATGCATATGTGTATATATATAAAATTGAAGCAGGACCGATTGAACAGGGATATGACACTTTTTTCAAAAGAGATAAAGTTCTTTTGCGTAGCTGTCTGGCAGAACGCACAATCTCTGTGACACGATTACTGGACTGCTCGATGAGCCAGTGACTCCACTCGGACGCCCTGCCTCCAGATGACGCAAAACCGCACTCTACAACGGATTTCTCGCAGAGACGGCCCCATTGAACAACCTCGTCGCTTTGCTAGACGGGAACGCCGTACGATTCTCTTATTTTGAACCAACTTCTATCTAACAGTCACGAGCTGACGCTGGAGTTTCTGACGTTACAGGTAAAATCCGACGTTTCGGCCTGGTCAAATGTACCTCGTTGCCGTTTACCGCCACACCTCTACGTGCGTTTGTGTTCTCGATTTGCAATCGACAAAAATAGCGAAGGACTTACATGACTTACGCAGAACGACAGTCCGTCCATAGTGCAGCTGTCCCATTTCAGTCTAGCAGCCAAGCGCCGGTCGCTGGTCTTTCTAAACATTGTGCGAACCTCGAAGGCGGTGGTATCTGCTTTAGGATGACGAGGGTACGCTGTGCAAATTCTATCTACTTCAACAGCTTTTTTGTGAACGGGCTCTCCGCCGTTTGAGGTACTCAACGCGTGTGACGGCCCAGTTCGGACCGGGGGAAATATCGATCGCGAATTTTTCCGACGACTACTTCCAGCCCTGAGGGACCACTTCATCTATCCTGACCGGAGCGTGGGTGGCTAGGTTCAAACGTTCAACGCGTAGAACCTAAACTTCGCACTTCCGTGAAAAGTTCGTCATCACAGGTTTACATTGCTTCAATGTGCCCCTAGAGATGCTGTACGTGCGTGATATCAATGCTCTTTCCTATGCTTCCGGTTGTGTTGTCCGCTTAAGTGTTGCACACTTATAAAGCTGCTTGTGAACAAGTTTTTTTTTTGTGTTGAAAAACAGACGGATTAACACTTTGTCTGCCGTATAGCCGGCACTGGTTGCACTTATTTGTAACACTGATGTGACAATTTTTGAACTAATACTAAAAAGATGATGTATGCGCTTTTTATGGGTTCATGTAAAATAACAGTCATAGATGTGATCATGGAAGGTTTCAATGAAGGCCCTGCACTTGTTCGATTTTATTACAAAAGATAAACGTGCTTTTTTTGGGCTATTTAAGCTTTTTTTTTATTGGGCTCTATCTGAATGAAGGTTGGTTTGTTAATTATTGATAAATTTTTTATTTCAGCTGGTAAATTTTTTTTGGAGCTAGACGCGACAATTGTTGTTTATTCACGCTAAGCATTGAAAAGGATTTCAAAAGAAAAAAATTCAGTCATTACTCAGTTATAATGAAATTGAAATCAGTCGTCATTAATGACGTGATCAGTACACAATTGGGGATTTAAGTGTATGGTCCTTAATGAAAATGTCCGTTAACATTCTTACTTGTCTAATTTTTACAATGTAACGAATCCGAGTGGAGTACTCCATACTCGAGTGTGTCTACGTCGTTTCTAACTTCTACGTTATTTTTAAAAAGCAGGTACGACCTATATCATCTATATGTCAAATAAAACTGAAGTACGTCAGGTTTCCAACAAAACGAGTCCAAAGAACTCAACTTGTGGGGTTTTAATATATATATATATATATATATATACTTGCTTGTTTACCCAACACCTACTTTTTCCTTCAGTAAAAATATCCATGTCGTTGGAGCAGCATTTCCTCTCCATTGCCTCCTGACCGTTCGTCATGCTGAGGTCAAGGCTGTACCGGTCCAATACGCCGAATAGCTTGACATGACCTTTTGGCCTAAATCTTTGCGTCCCGACATGGCTCGGAGCCGAAGCCCCGCCGCTAGGCAGGTCGGAGGCCACGTCAGGCTTGGAGATACTGGCTTGCCTCAAATAGGGCGTCCTGTCGTGGTCTGGTGGGAAAACCGGGTTCTATGGGGAGCGTGATTGATAGACCCTTTCGCGTAGAGCCCGGTGAGCGATCAGTGGACAAGAGCGCTGGACTTTAACTCGTGCCATTCCCAGCGACCCCCGGCCACGAACGTGAACAAAGAACGGTGTGACGAATGGATGGGGCAAAACTCCATTCTTTTGTATGGCCTCGAACAGAAGAGCAAACCTTTCGGTAAAATCTTCCTATTTTCCAGGCCTGTCTCCTTCTGAGGTTGGCCTGCCTGCACAGGGGTGGCATCATCAAAAGCCGTGCACGCACTCGTTGAGGTGTCAATCAGCGAAGTCCAGTGAGGTTCTGCGAAATTTGCCTGTCCACGTCGCATTTCCGTGGCCATACTTAAACGAATTGGTTTTATTTCTTAGGCAGCCGCCCACTAGTGAGTTGAGGTAATCCTAGATGCGTTGTAAATTCATTAGACGCTGTTCGTACGAGAATAACTGGGTACATAGGAAACTAAACCCGTGTTTATTACGAAATACATATATAAGCGTTTACCTATGTATACTAGAACCATCGGGCGTATTTCAACGGATGAATTTGATGAATTTAATCTCTTCGAGTTCACTAAGACGGGTACCGTTTCGACGGTACTGTTTCCGAAATTCCCACCCACACGATAGGGCATTCACACAGCCTGCAGGGCGTCCATGTTGAACTACACAACCACTCGATGAGCCTATGTTTCCTCTGTGCAGCATCTCACGTCATGGCGTTGTCGATCTCGAGGTCGACAGTTTATCCTCTACGACCGGCCACCTCTTTCGTGATTGCCACGGAAAAAATTAAGTAAGCACAGGCGTCATCAGACCTTGTCTCTCTATGTCCCTTTCTCTGTATGCGTTCTCTTTGTCTCACTTCCCCACTGGTCTCTCGTCATTCAGCGCTATTTCCCCTCGCACATCTGCATGATACGATATCCGACGTCCAACCCGACTACAGCCAAAACTCGTTTTACCTCGCAAGCTTTTCTTTTCTCATCTGCTAGACAAATGCTCTTGAGCTGTGGTCCTTGAGTCGTCACGCCGGGCTCTCCCATGTTCACATAGATGAACACGAATCGCCGACCAAGTTGGCCACCTTCGACTCCGCCGCCCAGCATTCGCGGGCAGGACGCGACCACAACGGCAGGGCCTTGTGGTCAGCTTTTGTGCGCGAGGGACCGAGAGTCACGAAAAGCGACCAACGTGATGGCTTAACCGCTGTACACGCGTCTTACTCGGGTAATACTGGGCCATTATAGCCCTGTGGAGGCCCACGAGATCTCCGTCTCTGTAAATAGCCGCTAGTGGAAACGCACAGGCTGTCACATCCCTAACGACCGTTGGAAAGCGATTTCTAATGTAAGAGTTTTTCTATGGGTAGTTCACGGCAACAGGTTTCCGTGTAAATGCTCCGGGAAATCGTCGTTTCGTGCAGCCTGAGCAGCTCTGAACCTCGCATGCATTCGCTTCAAATGAACAACTCAATCAGAGGTGAAATTTCACTCCGGTCAAATGTCGAATAAATGACCGGCCAGCACCAAAATGTGGCGAGGTGTTAGGCCGCCCACCTATTAGACCAGGTCCCTGGTTCGAAACCCAGCGGAGACACAATAAATGTTTTAAAATTCATCGAGTCATCAATAGGAAAGCATCGTACAGCTACGTCTAACCAGCGTGAATGAATCCATAATGCCGCGTGGTTCATCGCGTTGAGGGGTTTCAGTAGAAGCGTTTTTTGTGAGCCCGAATTCGTACGTGATAGACGGAACCGCTCGCTAATGCGCACCGGCTCAAATGCGCTTACCTTGGTCTGCAGCTGCTGGCAAACATTGGACTTCACTATGATCTTCTCGGAAGAGCCATCGTTCATACCTGCGCCTACATTGGCAACTATGCCGCGAGCAGGCCGCCGCACAATCAGTTAGTCAGGAAATTTGGTCGCCACTCGTCGAATTCAAATTGATTCACGAAACCGCAATCCACAACAGTTGAATTCTCGTTCGAAAAGTTCAATTAATAATACCAATCGCAACCGCAGACATCTTCCGCAGCCGCTCTTGGCAGAGCATGATCCTCAAGTTCGGAGACAGCCTGCACTTGAAAAGTACGCAACAATGTCGGACGATATTTTTCAGGGCTCTTTTTTTCAGAGAGTCTTTTTCAGGGCTGAGACGCGAGCCGAAAATGGTGCCACGCTATATTTGCTCAGGCCATCAGAGAAATGAAAGCGATTCTATTTTTTGCCGCCATACCTCCCGGACCTACGTCTGTCGATGTTGACAATATTCTGGTAGTCGACTTCGACCGTTTTACGAATGTTTGCTAACGATAACAAAACAGAACGCGAAAACATTTTCGTCTGGCTAGCGGCGACCAAGTGGCGGAACGAAAACCCACAGATCACGTCGATCACGTCATCACGTTGACGAGGCCACTCGTCGATTCACTTGCCAACTGGCGAGCCATATTGGCTCATTGTCCACCATCGTGGATTTCGGCCGAGGAAACAACTGAAACAGCAGCGCGATCCGACTGAACTCTACGTTCTGACTGCGATCAGGGCCAGATTCACAACAAAGTGTAATGACGTCAAACACCGAGAACCGATTTTCGATCCGAGCGAAGATGACGGCGCTCCCTCAGTGACCAAGATTTACCCCCCGCCTCGCCCGCGGTTCCTCCTCAGTCAGCGAGGTTCTGAGGGCCGTGAACACCAGCTGGAGCATTTCGACCCAAAGCCAAGGGTCCGAAACCCTGAAACCTCTGAATGTTCCCTGCCGCTTAGAAACTCGAAACGAGATAACCTTAGAAACCTAGGGGACCTATTCAGGCCTCGGGGCCCAACTCTGCCGAGCTGATGGCTGGAGAGAGGTGGCCGCATTGAATCCGTATGCAAATCGGAGCTCGCTGGCCACTAATGACTTTTGTAACGGTCCTTTAGAGCGGCTACCACCTCTGGAGGGTAGAGAGAGGGGGGCAGAAACACAGATGAAACGAAATCGGATACAGACGCTACGCTGAGTGCAAGGATGTGTGTCTGTTGTGTTAGGGAACCAAGAACCTTACAACGTTACACTCTGCTAACATCATATACAACTGTCCTCTTAAATAAAGCCAGAGCTGATGAGTAAAAAAGCTGCAGTTATATCGGACATCTTGCGCATCTATTTTCAAGTGTGTCTTTAACGGAAGAAGGCGCCTAGAAGTTTGGCACAGTACAGCTTCTATCTCAGAAATATCCGATTTACTGGATCAGAGGGACGCAGGACCTATGTTGGGTTTAGCCTATCCATGCGGGGCAAGATCACCAACAGAGGAAAACGCGAGTAATCATGTATATGCGCAATTCATCGGTAGATAACGATCGGGAGGCTTGGGAAACGTTTGCCCCTGCGTCTGCCCTCTCTGACGACTCGATAAGAAATGTAATAATGTTAAAAATAATCAAGGGTTGTACAACACACATTTCATTTTTCGTGCACTCGCTCATTATACATGTGGAAATTTTCTCTATTTCTGAAAATCATTTTTTTGGGCTAGAGACGCTTCGTCGTGTACGCGTCCAAAGCTACTCCAAGGAGCGGACCCCCGGGTCTCGTTAATTGCATAAAATCATAGAAATGAAGGAAAATAGTAACAACCGCTAACAACAATATAAACGCAATTGCCTTATAGAATACGCGGATTGAGAAGTCCTCCTGTCATTTTAACGCTGTTTTCGTCCAGTGGCTCGATCTAGAACTCAATCGTGGCGGTCAGCAAAAAAAATTGCCAAAAACCGAGCTTTTTTCAACGAATACATACACACGCTCAATTCATTTCACCCCGCCTACGATGTCTACTACCGAGTGGTACCTATGTCGATGCTTATTCTGAAACTTAGCCCAGGTCTTCGTAAGCAATTCACTAGAGAGTGTCATTGATATTCAATCGAAAGTCCGAGTTGAAGATCGCACCAGTTGATGAGTAGGGTAAACTCTTTCAATCTGGCAATCAACACCCTGTAGAATATCGAACACCAGCCACTCCGTGAAACTCCATCTTCGACGCTACCGCCAAGTAGCCACCCCCGTTCAAAGTCAGTGCTGGTTCCGGTACCGGTCGAAGTCAGCCGACAAGAACATCAGAGACGCCAGCCGTCACGAATTTACAGAATTTACAACCAAAAAAGTGCCGAAAAACAAGGCCACTTCCGGCAACTAACGAGATGCAGCAAAAACTGACATATCAATGTAGACACTCAATGCGCGAAGTGTTACCGTTCGGACGAACGAGTTACAGAAGCACTGAGGGCGGTTCGATTTCGTGAAGAACATCAGCACACGCCGGTGTCAGCTGAGGGCGCACAGATTAACATGTAGAACTACGGTCACTATCGAGAGTTGATCCAGTAATAAAAACTTCTCCAAGCGGGCCAAACAACCACGAAACATCGACGTGACCCGTCTGCATCTTGTCTCCTTTCTGACTATTCACATACAAAACTTGTCAACGACGTACGCCAAGGTGGCGCCGGAAGGCTAAACAAGTGGCTTTATTTGCTGCGAATGGCCTCTTCGCTACTTCACGGCCACTTGGCTGTTACTTCAGTGAAACTAGCGTTGCAAAGCGGAGCAATTCCGTTTACAAAAGAGTCTAGAAGTAGGCCCTAACTCGGCAAAAAGTTGACTTCATATACATATATATATATATATATATATATATATATATATGCAATGATTGTTGCAATAATCGTCAACAAACTTCAAATGAATCGAACTTAGCTGCTAAGCTCAGTGGGGGCGATCACGCTCCCATCCTTCTCTCGTTCGCCAATACAGCGTTTCCTAATCTTCGAAAGCTGGCTCGAGAAATGTCATCTCTCTGTTCCGCGTTGCGTATCTCGTTCGATGACTCTCAGCAGTGATTCTATTCGAATATCCTCTCTTGATTTATGAGTTTTCTACGTCGTTGTTTGACCAGCGGCCTTTGGACGGGAGCAGATGCGCGCTGACATTTACAGCGAACGCAGTGACCGGCCGTAGAAGTCAGCCCAAAGGACGCCCCATCAGAGAACCTTTAATCGCGTGATTTCCCTGAACCAAAAAATACGAATTGAATTTTCTTGGTCTCTTTTCCCGAAGTCAACATGTCAATGTGTGACCTGTCCGCTTTTTCTATCGGCGTTTTCTCGGTCCTGTATCTCGCATCGACGTGACTTCGACGCTACAGCCGAATCGCCTATGGCGGACTTCACAGTTTTGTTCCAGCCTAATGCAGCCGCGGATAACGTGAAATAAAAGTGTGGTGCATTCGTTTTGGGGACCTCGACCCTCACCTACGTATGTCGGGAAATGGGCTTGTCGACGCCTGCACAATCCTTCCCACGCTGAAGACACCTTCTTGTCACCCGGTATAGCGACCTAGGCCCGCCAGAGCATCGATATTTTACGAAATTCAATAGACACCCAATTCAACTCATCAGCAGATGCAATTGCTTCCAGCCACTCGGCCACCGGGGTGGCCATCTGGCGAATGCAGACTTAGAAAGCGAACTCGGCCAGATGTCGTCGACATGCGACGTTTCCAGCCTTCTCTGACGGAACTGCCCTCGTATCCCTTTATGCGATTTGCTCGCGTATTCCATCTAGCGAATATTGAGTTTCACAATCTACCCGACGTACGACGCAATTGCCCTTCTCCGACGGCTTCTCATCGCCCAACATCGCGTGACGCGCGATAGCCACAATCTTTACTATCATAACCAGCCGCATATCCACTTCGAGAATGCTACACACTGCTCGAACGACGGCGATTTCGCTGCTTGGACGACGCCGTCACGTTGGACGTACGTCCGTAGGAACACACACACACACACACGTGAACAAATTGTCACAATGAAATTGCCACCAAGAGGAACAGCCGTCTCGGTATAGTCGGTCGCACAGCCTAGCCGACCTCTATACATGTACATATACATATATATATATATATATACATACATATATATAT
>MNPL01007776.1:51736-73455 GCA_002081605.1 Tropilaelaps mercedesae | reverse complement strand
TCTTCAGTATCAATTTAAGAACCAACCAGTGCAGCTGAATTAGTTCATGATATGAAAAAAAGCTGTACTCGATGAATCAAATAAGAATAATTAAATAAACACCGAAAAAAACATTAACTTCCTTACTGCTGCACATGGATGATGTAAGTAAGCATTTGAAATGCTTATATATATATATATATACACACACTCGTATATAAGTACTTGACCTTGTTCTAGGCGTAAGAAGACGAAAGCCTACCAAGTTTACATTACAAATTGCGACTAAACAACATTATTAAACATTTCAGCATGCACAAAACGCCGACCATGTCAACCTGCGAGCCACAACATGCATTGAATTTTCTCTACAAATACATTTCGCCGTACTACTGGAACGAAATATTGCACTGCATCATTATTTGCTCTTTTGAGTTACCCGCGTGCGTCGTCGTGCTTCATCGTGTGCACACCGCGCGCGCAACTGTTGGAACTTGCAGTTCCGAACACACTTCGTATGGTTATTACTCTATCCAGGTTAGAGATCAGACTAGAAGGTGTGAGTTATTTCAATATGGCCATAACGTAACGGCGTTTAGAAGTTTTGTCCGGGATATAGACATTTTTATTACGTCCTCGTTGTAGCCCGAAGCGTGCGTGGAATAGCCAAGCGAGATATTCTTCAGACCGACAGAGTCTCTCCACCTCTTGCAAACACCCCCCTCCGCCCCCCGTATGCTATGGGGTAGAAGAGATCAAGAAGCACAGCACGCTCAGAGGCACGCTCGTTGTACATGACATAAAAAACAGAAGGAAAGCCTGAAAAATTTCTCAAATTATCGAAATGCGCCACGCTTACGACTTAATGTTGTTCGCTACTAAGACTACTGTTTTGACAACGGACCCATCTTGTCAAGGTACCACCACCGTGTGGTACCTTGTTAACCAGTTAAAAATCTGTGATGACAAACGATTTGCCAAGGCGCGATTTCATAATGATGTTGCTATAGCGATACGAGTCTTGCTTATATAATCAAAATACGACTAAGGAAGATAATTCTAGGGAAAGCATGTGCACGTAGATACGTGTAAATAACATTAGAGTATACGTAGCAATAATCTACCATCCTCATAAAGTGCGCCTCGCTTGCTTTATTAATTAATTAAGCCAATCGCGTAATCCATCGATGTCTGCTAATTCACTTTCGGTTTTTTCTTCGCCAATTTCCAACCTCGCCATCTGCCTTCGTCCGTGAAAAACCTACAAGTATGTGCCCTCGCGCTTTTTCTCTCACTTATCGAAGGGGTATGATATTAAAATTGCGCATATTTAGCTGCACAGATCGTCCTACTGCGTCTTCGTCCCAGTCATGTTGGGTTTCACTTCGTTGTTTTTTCTGTCTCTTCTATTCGCCCTTGAGTCCGGTTCAGCTGCGGCTTACACATAACGCGCATACATTGTAAAACTAACAAAGAAGCTCATCTAGTCTTCATGCAACCCAACTCTGTGCTGCTCAGCGAGCAGAGTAACCAACACGGGTCGCGCATGATTGTTACGTGCAGCAACACAGGCGCACACGAGCGCACACAGGCGCACACGAGCGCACACAGGCGCACACAGGCGCACACAGCCACATGTAACGTTCGAAGGATCGCCTCACGCCAGCCAGTTAGGCAGTTAGCTCGGCCACTTGGCGGGGAGGTTTTTCTAAAAATCCGTTTTTCTCGCCTCAGTGAACCATTAATGAATGAAGAATGGATGATTTAATTACGAAATTTACGCTTTCATTAAGCTGTGACCACCGTTCGTTCCGCCATCCTCGCCAAGAGGCCGAACGGAGAATCGTGACGGTCCGTCAGACAACCGAGCTACACAATCGGCAGACTTGGCCAAAAATCTTAATCATGGATTCCCTTACGATGTTGACAAAGGTGTTACATATAATATTCCGTAAAATTACCACATACCATGCGCGTGTGTGTGTGTGTGTGTGTGTGTGTGTGTGTGTGTGTGTGTACAGATATCAGTCCCACAATTGGCCAGTCTGACCTGCCGAGATTAAATTTCTACGAACCGTGTACAGGCGTTGTATCGTTGTTATTAACGCTCTTCATCGCTGAAATATTTCCCTTAACCTCGATTTCAGCCTCCTGGTCACTGATTGTCGATCCCCTGTTCCGCCGGTAGCAGTTGTCCATCTTTGGGTAGGAACAGACCTAACTGGCGTGCCTATGACGAGACCGGAGGATTTGGGACCGAGACTTTTCTAGCGGCCATTGGACAGAGTAGTCGCGACAGTCGGAGCTAAGTCGGTGCACACACGACGACGACGATTGTGAGCGTCGAAGCAGAGAGAGATTGATACGATTAAAGTAATCGCATAAAGTTCTTTTTACGGCTTATGCGACAATAACTACAGTTGACGATGCTCTCTGCAAGCTTTTCGCTGTTAGCGGAAAGGCGGCTTTAGGTCGTCGACATTCATTCATAGATAAAGAAAGAGCGACCCTCTGTGCGTTAATCGGGACTTAGCTCGGAGGACGTAGGTGCAAGAGGGCCCATAAAACACAATGAAACGGCTCTGCACCTCAGTAACGCTCGTATACGACCCAACCAACCTATGCGAAGTCTGCTAGAGAGAGAGAAATCTAGACAAGTACACGGCGGTCTGGTCGTCCAAATTTTCAGGGGCCAATTGTGAATAGTGATAACGCTCTACTGGAGTGGTGGTGGACGAGTCTGTCTCTGCTGTGTCGTCCGTAACCGTGGGCCCCCAGCCACCGCTGCTGAAATAATAGTGTAATCTAGCCCCCCGGCCATGTATGGAACAAAGGTGGTGTGTAGCAATGCGTAACAACACCGCCTACGAACGCGCGACAACGCCTACAACAAACGACAACTACACTCGAAGGGGCTCAGTATTGGCTGTGTTGTCACTACCCCCTAGTACAGGTAGCGCAGACGTCGTTTTTATTTATTTTATATTTGACAGACAATTTACGTCTAGTTCGATAAAAATGCCTAACGCATGGACGACATGTTCTTCTAGTTCTAGATTGTCGACGCGTTCGTTTGATTCGGTGGACGTTTGCGCCGTCTTTTTGGGCTCGTTTACGTCGCTGCGTGATGTCAAGTGGTGGTGACAAAGTTGTTGTGACGACGCCAAGCGAGATGGCGTTCAATTGGCAGTGCAGATTTTATGTTTCGGCATCATCATGTTTGCGGTCCTCACCCACCCCCAGCGAAGTCGGTTTCGACTATATCAAACGGACTCCAGATTGGTCGGCGAGACGTTGGTCCTGGAAGAAACTGTTATTGCTGATTATGACGATCATGCGCGCACCTGACTTCAGAGCACTAACTCGACAATTCCAAGATAGCCGCCTTGTCGACTTGATCCGACGTTCGATCGAATAGAGTAGACACAAGCGTAAGATGTGCCGACTAAAACATACATGTGAAATTCGGCAGTCACAGTCAAATTGAGCTTCAACACTTCACGGCCCCCGCGCGGATTCAGACGGTGTAGGAAATGCTCGCAGTAGCCGTCTGAACACAATCCGCGCCACAACCCCCCAAGTCTCGCTTGCCTCCTTTTAGATTGGCTTTACCACAGAGGTGTTCGCCGTCTATTTGGTTTTTCCTAAAGCCGTGCATCGTCGCCTTCTACATTCGGATATGTCAAGTGGGTCATTGTTTTCTCGCGCGATAAGTTCATAGCTCTAAACGTTGCACATCTCGCCTTCCTCCGTATCCGCCCGCCTTTGGCCGTAGCCTCCGGCGCCGCCGCCGCCGTTCAGTTTGCAGCGTTGGGATGGAGGGAACACATTTTGAGAGCATTCACTCCAAGCGCGCGCGCGCGCACACACACACACACACACACACATAGACACACACACACATATCAGTTTAGTGTTGTATACTACTGACATGTACTGGCCGAACCAGTGCTACGGTCGAGTAGTAGTCGCTATCCACTCCGTGGAAAGGAGCAGGATCAGTTGGCAAGCGGCAGAGTCATAAAGATGTCCAACAGACTCGACTCATACTCGGACCGTTACACTGGCAACCCTTCGTAGACAGGGAGAGTGAGCCGACGGAGAAGGGCAGACTGGGCTATTGTTTTGGGGAATAGCGCGCGACGGTGTTCTGAGGTGGTGGTGGTGGTGGTGGTGGTTGGGGACTCAGCCATCGCAACGGGACCGGCTGCCGTGATGGTGGCGTTGGCGTTCGTAAATGCCGCACACATGTGTCCAGGCAACGGTTTAGCTGTCCAGTGCAGCTGCGTACACAGTTAGACGACGACGACGACGACGACGACGACACCAGCAAAAGCAGCAGCAACAATAGCAACAACATAAAGTGCAACAGCGAGGGCAGGAGACGCAGCGTCAGCAGCCACAACATACGAATAAGTATCAACAATTCGCTAGCCTTCGCATCTGTTCCCGTTCAGTGGCTATTCTACGAGGCCTTTTAGAAGTGCGGCGGCCGTCGGAACCACCGGAGAGGCACTGGGATAGGACAAAAATAAACGTTTAGTAAACACGGCTTACCCCCAATAGGGATTTGATACGGTCGGACGATGGTAGTAGCCTACAACTCTATGGTAGAGGTTCTGCCAATCGAGGCTATTGGCATTCCGCCCCCACTCGTCCCCACGTAGAACGATTATCATGAAGTAGATCGTTGGAAGGGGGCCACTTAGCTATGTCTGCAAATGCGCCCCATCTGAGGTTAGCTGGCGTTCGCTTACCTGGAAAGCAGACAACAAAACCTACGCTTAGATGATTCACATGATACCCATTTTTCAGGTAGAACAAATCATCCACATTCATGTACACGCACTGCCTGAGACAAACAGATTGAGCTATCGACGTGGCACTACTTTGGCACAATTTTTCCAAAAAAGGTCCAAGGAAGGTGAACTTCCTTGGACCTGTTATTCTTGTTGTCGTCTACACAGATTTATTCTGCATGATACGGTGATAATTGCTTTACAATTTGTCGTTTCCCTACCTTTATTAGCTCGCTTAAACGAATGCTCTTGGAGAACAACCCTAAGCGCCTGTCCGTGTGCGCTTCTCCTACTCAGTGGCAAATTATTCTCTCGTGGTTCACTAAGTAAGTAAAGTGCCATTTCCTCATAGTTGGCACAAGAGTAAGTTTTGCGTGGCAAAGGCCCATCGAGAGACTGCGAGAGAGGGGAACTTTCTTATCTGCAGACGCGCCTGCAGGCCTGTTTTTTCCATCGCACTCAGTTTTTTCCACCATCGCCAGCCCAGCGAAATTGGGATAGAACATCGGATCATGTGCTACGATCGGCCTTTCAAAATGTTCTGATTGATCCAAAGTGGCCAAACGGTCGAAAACGCTCGCAACCAAACCAAATTCGATGATTTGGTCTTGCTAACCACTTGGCAACACTTGACTGTTTCACGCAACCTAAATGTACTTAAGCTCGACATAGACAAACGAAATACCTGATCTGACCTACGCGACACGTCGGAAGGCAGGTAGGTAGGTAGGCAGGTAGGTAGGCAGGTAGGTAGGTAGGTAGGTAGACAGGCTTATGCAATAGCCACAAACGGGTCAGTTGACGAAGACACTTTTACATTTGCTTGAATGAACCCAACGAGTCGTTCGATATGAAAACTCGCCGTAAGGACGCGTTAAGCGCGCCATCGCCCCCAGAAAAGTGAACGCGTCGTTCTGCTCGGCGAAAAACTATCATCTCAATATTTCTTGTGAGCGAATCACGCAAAGTGCATCAAAACAGCTGAAAATTTGTAATTCCCTTCAGCTGTGCACGCGTATCCCACGCGTTGCCCAGTCCAGTTTCAAGCGTTGTTCTTTAGCACTCGCGCCCTGAAGAACTAAAAAGAACGACTTAGTTAAGTGACCAAGTGACCGCTGCAATTAACAGTTGCTTCAAAGTGGAACAATCAATGCATATTGAGTTGAATAGATTGGACGTTACTTCGACAGGCGGAAATCTCTTGAGAGAGACTAATTGTGGCACTCAAGAGATGCGGCTAACACACACAGACTGACGATTACACTCATCTCGTTACTAATTCTATATAACTGTAGCAGTGATCATCATCCTCATCATCATCATCATCATATGAGTGATGATCAGGGTTTGATGTCCTCGAAGAATGCTGAAAAAAAACGAGAACAGAAAGATATGTCTAGAGAACGACTTCCCTTCCAATAAGTAGCGCAGTCGGGTACTTAGTGGCGTCCATCGTGAGCAATGAATGGACTACAGCGCAAGCTGTGCTAGAATGATTATTTTGTAGAAAGCAAATGATGGTAAGGCCAAATATTAGGGCGACGCTGAGAAACAAAACTGCCAGTGCAAGTAGACTAAGGCACAAAAGCAGCTACTCGCTTTCACCATGGCTGAGCCTGCGAGCAAAGCGTCTCCGAAGGTACGTCGATACGACACCGCTGACATCGTCGGCGAACGAAGAAGACGCAAGAAGAAGAAGGAAGAAGAAGAAGAAGAAGGGAGCAATCTATCTTTGTAAAAATTCCATGGGCATTTTGCGATTCGTAGACGACGGACGACATGGCCGCTAGGAATTCACAGTTGTTCCGACAGAACCGGAAAGCCTTGACCAGGTAACGGCGCAAATGTCTGTCGTCAAAGTTTACGGTTGTGTTCCCCACGTGTGGCAACTAACATGTTACGATTAGCTATCCCACTCAACATAATGAAATGTCAGCGAGAACAGTTCACACAAAATTGAACAGTTCGTTCGGACAGTTCAGACAGATTTCGCAAGTAATTAACGACCAGATAAAGGTTCTAGTTCAGATTGAGCGGTCGTCTGTTTCAGGCGTTTATTTGCATAGGCCCCCCCGCCGAGTTTCAATGGGCGTTCACGTTGCTGACGAAATTTAATACAGAATGTGCCTTCCTTATCGGTGATTGGTTTATTAGGCCGCTGTTATAATCTGTAGGTTTTTCGTATTGTCGGCTCGTCCTACATTCTCGTCTATTTTTAAGAGCCGAAGAGGCTGTGGTCAAAAGGCGACCGCTAACCGCACAAACAACCAAAAATGGTCAAATATTGTGGTTTTTCTGTAGGAGTATTTCAAACTGAACTGCTCTGTCGTTCGGAAATTCAAACAAACGACAGTGAAATGCTGCATGTCCGTCTACGCGTATGGAAAACAATGCAAAAAGGTCAACCGGTTGCGCTCTGTTGTCAGTGAAGATATTGATTTTGGCCAACTGCTCGCTCTAGAAGAGCCTCTGTTTACCGGTAAATTTGATAACTCCCCTCTATCTCTGTTCGCTGTAACCAAAAAAAAAAAAAAATACGAGTTCCCCTTTCTACATTTGTCATGAGCGCATCAACGGAACACATTCGTTAGCCAACAGAGATGCTATTACAATTATGATCGCCATCATCCCATTACTTTTTACAAGTCTATGAGAGCCGTACAGCTCCCATCCATCTTCTACCGCGGCTTGGCTGCGAGCAGAGTAAACGGTCATTTTTTGACATTTAAACCCCCACGCCTCTAGCCCAGCAAGCGTTTCCCCGACCTCCATGGGCGTTACTTCAGGCCCCAGAACAACCACTCAAGCTAGAGCCGTTCTCAGTCGATGGTTTTCTCCTCTAAGAGAATTGTTCTCCTGTGCGGCGCCCAAAGTCGCCACAGGGACACCAATGCTCCCTAGAGCGTCATCTTTAAGTCGGTCTGGCCTCTCTGTCCTCGGGGCGTAAGGCACACGCGTGCGAGATAGTGGGGGCCTCGCCCTTGTATCATCATGAGCGTATACGGCGCTCGCTGACTATGCTACTGGCCGAAAGTGAAGCCAGGATTAGCAAAGCGAAGCGCTTCTGCCTTCGCCGTTAGTTCGCTGTTGGTTCTGCTTGCTTTTCTCCTTCTAAATATTTATGATCTCTAACGTAGCCTCTCTTTTTAGTCCCCCCTGGCGTGTCTGCGCACTGTTTGCGATCCTGTCGCCGTGCAGTTTCTCTCTCTGTCTCTCCTTTCGTTCTCTCGTTTGCGGGTTCACTCTCTCGAACTCTGAGCTCTATCCGTGTCTGTCTCGTTTTGCTATGCGACGCTATGTGTCTTCTTCAAATTCAGTCAAACCCCATTGGATGGGGTGACGGGGGGGGGGAGTCATGTGGTTATGTCCACTTTTTGCGGACACTATAAATCAAAAAGCATGAACGTCATTTCTGCGTCCGTTTCTTGGCACCCCCACATGGCCAATAGAGTCTCATGGCAGGTAGAAGTTCCTATGCAACTGGAAACGAAGATATAGCGGAAGAACATCCGGAACTAGTGAGCCGGACAGAGGAGTTACGAAAACGGTCCGGATTTCGCATTAAGTGATTCCGCTGATGACGGCTGTGGGTTTTTGGGGCACTATAACGGGTCGGGTGGGAAGCTGTCTAAATGTGAAGTCCAACCATCGACGCGTCCAAAACATCGCACACGGCGCTTGACATTAACTGCTCCAGTCTAAGCATTGGGACGAAGGTATTGACCAACTTTTCTACAAAATCTCTTTGGGTTTTTCTATGATGTTAAAATAGCAGCTCAGAGTAAGGCCTAGTAAGCGATTGGTTAATTAGCGTCTCAACGGTTAGTTATCATCAATGCTCAGAGTGTTCGGACGCACACTGCAGGAATACAGACAACATTTTGGCATATTTTTTTCTACAATGAAATTTTCCTAAATGTTTGCATGCGCACTTATAAGCTTACAACGAATGACGAAATTTCGGTGTTCATTGTTTTTTTTTATTCGGCTCCTTCCCAGAAGTTTTTTCCAGACGCTGATTCAATATTGAGCCGCCAGGGTGACAAACGACTGCATTATCTTTACCCCATTTTCTGTTCGACGTAGTCGTTCTAGGTAGGTCTTCTGACCGAGGCTGGTTCTTCCGAATAACAACATTATGAAGAATACTCAGACGTTGTTTGTAGTCTGTTGTTCAAAAGTACGTTGCACTCGACACGCTCGTGATCAGTCACCAACGCTGCTCAGGACGTTGCGTCAGACAAACAAGCAAATATGCCATCTGGCGGCCCTTCAAGCCGGTAGAATCTCTGCTGTTTTCGAAGCTTATTCGACTTGACCACAATTTAGACGATAGCCATGACCAATGGTCGTTAATCGAGCGACATAATTGGACCCTGTTAGCAAAATTTTTCAAATCTATGTTTCCGTCTAGGATCATGACACACTGAACTGGACCTGTTCTGACTGTTAAATTAAAATAGACTTTTGAGCGTCCCTTCGGGGGGCTATCTTCAGCTCGACTGGCCCATCTTATATATAGATATCATAAAATATTCTCGGAACGCTGGTTTCTTAGCGTCTGCTTGCGAATGGTCATTTCATTAAGATCTATTTGTCTGCCTGCTAGTTCTTTAGGAGAAATGGCTTAATCATTAGTATTACTGTTATTATTGTACTGTTATCACTGTCAGTTGGTTCCAGCGACGCCGATACAATCAGTTAACACCGGTCATCTTCAGGCGGGCTACTACTACGCACTTCAAGAGGGCGCGCCTGCCCCTCACACGCCACCTCCACCCCATACACCGTCTCCCTCCAGGCCATTTCCACCATCCGCCACCTCCTTTTGCTTGGACTCCTTTTCTCCCAATAGGATTTCCCTTTTAGGTTCAATTGGCGTATTCATTACATCGAATCTTGGGGCGGGTGGCTGGGCTCCACCCCGTTACTGACAAAGACAGCCACATCGATACCAGCATCGGATTCGGGCCGAAACTCCAGGACAGGCGCGCAACACCGTCAGAAAAAGGGACGGCTGCTTCTATCCGACGAAACGTGATCACATATACAGACGACGTGTAATATTGCTGCGTACATACACCGCAATTCATTCATATACACACACACACACATATATATATAGATAGATAGTTTTGCTTATATCCAATTTGACCCGGGTGCAATTCGCGGCCGTTGGGCCAGGCCTTTTCTTCGTTTGTGCCGTAACCGCCTTTGCCCTTTTTTCTTACGGCAACGTCGTAGGCTACAACCACCCCACCCCACCAGTTTCTGCTCGCCCCGCAATGCTCCCCCTTAGCGAACGTATTGCGAATACACACGATGTCCAAAACATCGAAATAGATCATAGCAGAACTACTGTAGATATTTGGCCACTTGTGTATACATCCTAAATATATATATATATATATATATATATAGAACATGATCTATCATTTTAGGGGAGGCGAAACTGGCTGGCTGGCTGGCTGGCGGGCAATGTCATCTACATACATCCGCACAACGTCTATCTATTCACATGGGGGGAAAACCATAACATGGGAAATGTCGGTGGAGAATCGTTGCCTACGCTGGTGGCTGCATTCGAAGACCCTCCTCAAGCGCAAGCCATCCTGGGTCCTTCATTCGGGGCAACGGGATTCTTACGCTTCTATGCTTTTTTGACACGGGAGGTCGCTCTGGATGCCACCAGACCGAGGAAGATCCAACCAAGAAGAACCCCCACTCTTTCGAAAAGCGTATCTTACTCTTTGCCGTTGTTCATGTATAGTGGTACGGATATGGTGTAACTCCTTTCCATCCTCAATCCGCTTCGGTCAAAGACCCAGACGGGCCGTTCAGACCAACGGATGAAGGGTACATATATTAATTTTATTGTATAGCTCTGTATCGGCTACATCAACGTAGCCGTCGTCAATACAGTGTCAATGACGGCCACGTTACCCATACAAAAAGATTACCCATACGAACTTGCTTTCCCGAATAAGACGAGAGGGTAAGATAGAAGTTTGTTAAGTGGCCCGTAAGTGGCATAGCTTTCGTCTGAAGCCTGAACACTATGACACTAACGAACACAAAAACGTGAGCACTCGCCTCATTTACGGTGCGCCGTATATGAGACAAAAACAAATGACAATTAGCCTCGGAACTCAATTATGCAATGAAGATTCAAGTAAAGAACTTGGTTAAATGAAAAGACTGTGTCACAGTGCGACCACAGTTGCAATGTTGACCTATCCATTTCTATGAGTACGCGTGCATACAAGTACTTCAGAACTTGCACAAGTTGGAGCTTTGAACAACCTGATTGACCTCGTTGACACTGATCTTGACCACGATTGAGCTCACCTTTTGTTGTATATGTGTGTATGTTATTGGATCTTTTCGCAACTTCGAATTCCTAAAGTGTGCTTGCGAACAATAATGTACTAATGATGCTATAGTACGTCAAAAACACTTTGTTAACAGATTTGTATGCACAAAAGCCGCATCGACTCGTTGTGCTTTGCTAAATTTCAACCGGTTACCCCATGGTGAAGACTCTCCGGGGATACGTTTACGTAATCTCGCTAAACATGTAACAGCTGGCACACCAAAAATTGTGACTTCAGTGTACCAATAAATATACACAACAAATAAGTCACAGCAGTATGAGTATTTTTTTCTTTTTTTTTACTGACCTTATTGGTGTAACACCTCGTATTGAAAAGTATGCCCAAATTCTTTTCATTTTTCAATCAATTTTCCTTATGTTTAAGCATTTGTTCATTTTACCCTGTTTCCTAGCCACTAAACTTCCATGCTAAGGCTAAGTTCTAATTTTCCTATAATCCCTCTGTGCATCAAAGCAGCCCCCCTTCAGACAAATAATCGATAGTGCAGTGATTATTGTTCGGACGACTTTTCTCTCCCTTGGCCCTTTCGTACTCCTGAACCGCCAGCCCCTACTTGGTTTCGCGTTAGTCCTGTTTCACATATTCTCATCTGTGGGTTCTTATCTGGACCTGAGTTCGAGCTGGACGTGCGGACGGGGCCAGCAGTTCTAAGCGCGTCCCGAGCGCGTCCCGCTCCCCGGCGGACCATCGTATGCTTTTTTGAGCGTCAGCTGTTCGTCTTTGCGAACGCATCACCATTAAATGAACGGAGCAGGTTCGGGCGTGAGAATACATGTGCATGCGTGTATGTTCGATAATTACAAAAAAAAAAAATACTCCCTCTGCTGGCTTTTGAAAAGTGTCTTGAACTTTAGCCAAAGATACTGACGAAATGTCTCTAGTTTTTTCTTAGCCGTGAATTCGCTTGATTTTACTTTATAGTTCGGTCCTGAGAAAGTAAGAAACATTTGTTCTGCTAGGCTTTTGTGCAAGGCTGTAAAACTATGACGTCTTTGCTAATTCACATCGGTTTACAGCCTTGCATAGCTCGTTCGAGCTAAATATTTCCGTCTACGACAATCTAGGATGTTCTATCTGCTGCAGAATTGAAAGTTGTCAACGCCCTATAGACTCGCTGATTTGCATTTCATCTTTCCATTGCCTGAGCGTTTGGCTTTATCTGCCAACTTTTCCTTGACAAAGTTCTTCGAGAACTTTGGAGCCCTTCGTCCCTGTCCCAGTCGACAACTATGTGGTGGAGAGATTAAAGGAATTCTGAATTTATTATCTGAAAACTGTCCAAATAAAGTCTATACCGTGAACTCTCAACAGCCTGTCCACATGATGTAAATCATCGTCGCCGAGCAATTGCTCCAGAAATCCATGCACTGAAAATGAGACGACTGACAGGGTGTAGATTACGGCCAGCCATTCACAAAACTTTATCTTACGGAAAGTTTTCTATAGGACAAATCGAGCCCCATTCGAATCGCTCCCTTGGGCGGATAAGTATTCTTACGAACTATTCTCAAACTTCACTATGAATCTGACAATAGAAGTGAATGTCCAGAGAAAATGCACACATGCAGAGATTGTCACGCAGAAACGTGTCAATTGTCAATATCATTGTGACAGCACAAACTGTGGCGTAACATGACAAAACGACTTAAAACTTGCAAACAAATTGGGTAACGTTCTAACGAACATCGTAAGAATCCTCCTCCCCAGGCGTTGGTCACCGGCGATTTGGCCTATCGGCTTCGCTCTAGTGACACCTCAGTACACAAACGCCGTCAAAATCGCCATCGAAATACCTACCCCATTCGAAATCTGAGCCACCCGCCTTCTCCGCGCGTTAGGTTGTCGTGTGGAAACGGTACCCCTACTGCGGCTATAACAGGACAATGTTGGCGAAATTTTGGCATTCGACCACCCATTCATCTCCGACCGCCTTGGTCTCTTGTCGCTAGTTTTCACACAGTCCCCTACTTGTACGGCAACTACAAGGCAACGTAGGCAACGCAGCTACATTAAGTAGACGTCCCACCTCGAAGTAGGAGGGCTGCAGTATGAAAGTACGAAAGTACATTACCTAGAGCCCGTCGGCGACACCCGAACCATCAGAGTGGGGGTGGGCGGCCGTCGGCGTCGCAGCGCCCCAGGAATGAAGGCGATCGACGATCAAGGGGGGGGACATGAAGGCAAAGTGAAATATCGACATTTGACACCGAGATCCAATCCCGGAAAGGACCCTGGCGCGTCCAGTCTAACGGTGACACCGAAAAAGCCGAACCGACGCCAAACAGGAGATTGGCGGCAGGCGGCAGTCGCAATCTATTCTGTCAGACCGACCGACCGACCGACCGACCGCCTACCTACACTGTTCGAGTTAGGGGGTCTTAGCCTGTTTCTTTGCCTAAGACGACACAATAGCCGTGCTTGTTTTACTGGCGCTGAACATCTACGTGTCTGCCATGTCGGATGTCATTGCTAAGTGTGTGTTAGACTTTTATTCTCTTATTGTCCGGGTAAGCAAAATATGAGTCTGTCACGTTGTCCTTCAGAGGAAATTGGTGACACAGTTTTAGTGAACAGGTTTGCGCTTTGAACAACGAGCCGCATCTTCGTCGTCCAACGTCCAATAGAGTCCAACAGCCAACGTATCTCAGCTGTTGGACAATCAAACCCGAAACATTGGCCAGAGTCGATAAACAAGCCTCGAAGCTTGTTTATCGATAGATTCACTCTCTCTCTCTGTGTGTGTGTGTGTCTCTATATCGCTGGCAACACTCCCACATGCTCTATCGAACGCGTTTTTGATGACGACAATGACGACGGCGATGATGTTAATAATGGGGTAGTGAACAACCAACCACATGTCCGGTACCTATTAGCAAGTGCTTGACGCTAAGGGAACGAGGGTTGGCCGGCAGAAAGTCGAAACTTCACCAATGTCGCGGCCTTTAATGAAGTGTACATGCATATGTGGTATGCCTCTTATGGGATACAGAATCCCTTTTGCCCCTTTTCAGACTCCAAGCAACGAGATGGCCTTTTTCAGTACAAGAAGACCCCATATTGCTCTCACTGTGTGGATGGCCTGCGTTTTCGCAGTTGTATCCTGTAGCCGTCTGGCATTATCTTATCTTCTCGGCCTGCTACGTCGCTCTTGCCGCAAAGTCTAAAGCCCAATTCCCTTTGAAGTTCAGCCACCCCAGGGGTTGGGCCGCGCTCCGCGGCGGGAATATCCTGAGGTGCCCAGACCCTAACGGTGGAAATGGAGGGGCATCGGGTATTTTATCGATTTCCACTGCTCTATCCTCACCCCCTGAATCCAGCTTTGGCTGTTAGCAACGCAAACTTCCTCCATTCCAGGGTCCAACCGCACTTGACATTTTCCACAAAAATGCGCTTTCACGGCCATAGTTGCGATTTCCTCATCTCCTTCACCCGCCATCAAGCGACTACCCACCCATCCACCCACCCATCTACCCACCTTCGACCGCTTCTCGCATTGAGGTGGCTTCACCATTCCCTACCTAAACCCCGCACTCCATATTGAATCAGCTCAACCCCTGAAGATAGCACCGGCACGGTAAACTCCTTTTGCGCAGAACTACTCTTTAATAATTAAAGTTTCTCACTGTCGACCTTTTCGATTGGCTTTATCTCGAAACGGATATTCGTCGTGGGATGGGAAAGATGTTTCAGAGACGAATGTTGCGGTCTTCTGCCATGTTTCGCTGCTACAGTTTTCGACATCGTCATCTCGACTAGAGACTGGAAAATCGTTGCTGCACATCGGATAGGAAATGCTAAACGGCTGAAACTATCCTTCAAATCGTAATACTCATTTGTGAAAAAGGCGGCGATGTCTGGTGCTATTGTATAGTCGCTCGGCAGTTACGTATTTAGCTAATTAATCACTGACACCTCACCTCGCGAATGAACGAGATGCCTGCCATTGACATGACCCAGCCTGGCATTTAGTGTGGTACCGTTTTTGGACGGTAATTCAATTGCCAATGATCCTGTCGGTGAATAGAGGCTCTTCGAAAGCTGCTTTGATACATCTTTCAACCGATCATAAGAAAACTCTACATACGCGTCTGGGTTAGTGCTAAAGCCCCATAGACGTCCCCGTTGGGTTTCCGATTGGGAAGAAGAGAGATAATAAAATGAGAAACTGATGCGTTCGCTGCAGTCCAATGATCTCAAGTGTGCCTAATGCACTCTCTTCATTGCCCAACTGCTACATTTATTCATTCCTTATTCATGCAATCCGTTCGTTCATTACGCGTGAGGAATACATCGACCAACCTTCAGCCGCTCGGCTCAGTCCATGCTGCTGCTGCTGCATCAGAGTGGATGCGCATAGTTGACAGTACAAAATTGTGCTTTACGTTAGAAAGAACATGGATATTAATCACGAATTCATGAATGAAAAATCAATATCGGCAAGAATTGTCTTTATTCCTTGGAATTTTGTAATTGTTACCACTAACTAACTAACTCCACTCAACGTACACGGAGTAGCTATGATGAAAGATGACAAATATACAAAAAAAAAAAAACAAATCAAGAATCCCTGACCTGTCTGTATGACGCAGAGCAACGGAATGTGTCGAACATCTACTTACACTACGGTGTTAGAAAAATACACGAAACTTAAGGGTACTCTAGTTAATATCGGAAGACGAGTGTGGAAATGCTGCGCTCAATTAGAAAACATCAATGTTACAAAAATGATGGTTCACTGCACTGTGACACGTTTTGGTAATGCACCCAGTGAAGATATTCTTATTATGATTGCGAACTTACCACTCTCGTAGGCCGGTTACTGCAACCGCTGGTTAGTACTACGGCGGGTCTAAACAAAAGATGCTTCAACTTATAGACGAGATAATTTTCGGTTTCAATTTCAGCTTCGAGCACGAGATGCACCTCGACAAACCATAGCTTAACTTCTACACTTTTGTACTAGAACGGCCACAAAAACCTCACGTTACTGACGCATTCATCCACAGGTCAATTTCGCGTATTGGAACCGTGGGGCAATTTTATCCGACATGACAGGAGTAAACAGTCACACGGACGCGGTGCTATCCAGTCTAGCACTACTCGTCCCTACATTGAGCGTAGTAGCACTCGAGTAGCTTCTGCGTACTTCTGCAGGTGACTGAAGAGGTAATTGCTAGAGAGCTGCCATTCATCACCTCCTCACCCTGGCCTTACTGGCTGGCCAAATGGTCGATGATACATCGCCGTTTATTAATTGAGTCCGAAAACGCCGTGTCGATTCATGAAGACCGAGCGCAATGGCTACGGACAGTAAAGGAACAAGGAAAGTCTCGTGTAAGCGAATCGATATACATCATCGTACTGGCCTGCATTGTATAATGTGTTACCTCTCTACCACAGCTCACCACGCTCGCAATAATTCGAGTATCTCATTTTTACACCGCAAACGCTTTGTACGTGTATTACAACGCCAGTGTCGTTCGGTAAACGATTGTCGGTAGGCTAGGTTAATAGGTTGGACAACTCACCAAGCACAGACTCGTGAAGTGGAACGACATTGCGAGAAAGAGTTGGTCATAGTTGGCAACAACTACGTTGTTTGAGTTCCCCCGCAAATAAACATGCCAGCTGACGCAGTCACCAGAATTGTTGGTTGTATCGTCAATGGTATTGATCGCACACCGCACTGAAAGCACGAAGTTAGCCTGTGCTATCATCTAGTATGAACACGTGTTCTACAAGACCAACCAACCCCAACATGGACCAACATGGGCTGTAATTTTCATCTTGCGTCTATTTCATGCGATCCCTCGATGTCTATGTGCTGTGTATCTTAGAATAGACAAAGAATCGATTAGTGCTTCGTCAGCAACTTTAACACATGTTCAACACGCCACTAGCATAAAGTGGAGGAGGTGCCCTCCTTGATATCCAGACACACGCAATTCAGCTGCACAAAGCAGCCAAAGCCTAAGACACGTACAACCGTAGACGCTGAAGACCAGGGTCTCAGACCAGGGTCTCGTTTCCTTCTGTTACCTTGTATGTGAGAGCAGATGTGTGCGTCTCGTACTAGTGCTCAACATGGGCTCTAAGCGACTAATTGTTTGTATTCGTCCCTAAACTACAGAGACAAGCGTCATTTTCTTGCCGTGGTATGAGCCTTAATTTCGAGCTTTGTAACATTGTGAAAAAAAAAACGCTCTTGTCAACGAGGAACCGTACATTCCTGTACGATCGTAGTAATGTAAAGGCCGGAAACAATGCCAGATGATAGCCTGGCTGTATCGCTATAACAGGCTTTTCTTGACATGAACACCAACTGTCGCGGTTCCTGCTGGTTGTCGCTTCTTCGTCAAAATTCCAAGGCAAAACGATGTCATCGGCGGGACAATGCGATAGGCGTTGAATCATCTGCCTAAATAAAACATTCCTGCCCTACAAACAAACACAGAGTAGCGACATTTGGCCACAATATAAACCACTCCGCCTAGGCAATTGCCACAGTTCCATTTGCGCTGCTCGAAAAGGTTCATGTTGACATCTGCCTGCTTCCGTTAGGCGATTTTCAGCGTCTTCTGACTTGTCGACTGGCAGGTGCTTCGGCACCGAATAGTCACCTAGAAGACTGTCATCTTACGAATTCACCGTTCTTTGCACACCAACGAAATGTCGCATTCGAGTCGGCACTGCCTCTCCATTCTAGTATCGCATACGCTGACTGAACGCGACTCTAGCTTCTTTCCTTTCGAATAAATTAATTAGGCTTGGTTAGTTGAGTTCAAATTTAGAATTTTTTGGGAGCAAAGAGACGACACGTCAGTCATTTCGCACACGCGTAAGCGCTGAAACTGAAATGATTTGTAAGAAATTTTCTTGATTTGTGGCACCGTACACAACCATGTATTGATTCACACCTTTGTTTTTCGTTCCTGCTGCTGGTGCTGCTTCAAATTGTTTAAGGGATGTTGAGTGAAAATAGTACGAGAACTTGTTGCGAATGTTGAGAATGTTGCGAGTGCTGATGCTCCGCTTCGGGGACAGTGACTCGTGTATGTTATGCTGTTTTTATTTCTAACTGTATTTTTTCTTAATGATTGCCATATGCCATTTCAGTACGCAAACCATTGTTCGTTTTTACCTCTTCTTTCATTTGTTCACCAAAACTTGAAAAAATATACGTTTGCAATTTTTGATAAAGAGGATAAATAAACACTACTTTGAACTGATTTAGAGATCGAAATGAAACAGAATCTATTTCGCCAATCCTACGCTCAACCCAAGAGCCAAAAGGGTACTGTGACGATTTACCCGCACTGTGTGTTCACTCTGCTAGATTTTCATGTGCTTCAGTAAACACTTTTTCACCCCAATGTTAATACGGCTGAATCAGGTCGAACGTGTTGAGCACATGTTTGCATTATTTCATACGACCTTATTAAACAACGCGTTAAATAAGCAAAAAACTGTCAACGCGCTTTGACAGATGACCGCTAGATCGTCACCTTACCCTGCCAACGTAGCAACCGGCCATTGATTGCTCCAGCCAAACTTCGGTGAGCAGGACTTTGCCGTCAACTAAACCGAATGACCGTCCTGTGTCAATTCTTGCCTGACATGACATTGTCACCTGGAATTATGCCTTCTGCTAAGGTCTAGACATTTACGTTTGTTGTACATGACATATATGAGTTATACATGATATGGACGACAGACTTAGAATCGCGAATTTCAAAACATTCCGTCAAATATTTGGAAATGAGGACATACTTGACGAGTTCTCTGACCTTGCCAGCACGAACAGCACAAACGCATTTGTTGTCAGGCCGGAAGCCAGAACCCGTACTGAGAAGATAAATAACTCATTCATGCGGCAAATTTCTAGATAGAAAAGTAAATTAAATATTTACCACATTTAATAGCAATTAATGAAATGTAAGAATAATAATAATACGATAAATGCGAATTGTAAGTTGTAAAGGTGACCTAATCGTTAAATAAGGTTACATCTTGTGACATGCCACGGCAGCGTAATGGGACTGATCTACGTCGGCACTACAAAAGCGCTCAGAAGGTACTGTAGGTACTGGAAAGTGTACTGTAGACAACTACATTACTGCTCCTATGCCATTTTGTGCGACAATATACGTAATAGCATCCTATGGAGGAGTTTTTGGAGATTGTAGCATATGCTTGAACGAAGCAAACCTTGTAAAATATTTTTGCTTTTAAAGAATGGAGCAGATATTTGCAAGTGTTAATGAACTAAAATTAATGTTGGTCCCAATAATCTAGTACGAATAAAACACAGTAGCACACTTACTATATATGGTGCTTTCATTTTTAAGGGCGAATTCCACGTTTAAGCGACTCATTAACGGCCCCCTTAGTCCGACTTGAAAACTTCGACTAACATTTACAAGCAGTACTGCCTTGTTATCAACACTAGAAAGCTCAGAGAATGCTAAGGACGAAAAAGTACTGCACATCGTGACTCAACGATAGTCTGATGGTGATAAGATTGCTCGCAGCGCTTTAACATTTCAAAACGAGAAAAAAGTGTGTGTTTTAAAATGTACCTAGCAAAGGTGACGGAACGTTTCAATATTGGGTAATTTACAGCTTTTCCGACAAGGAGTCCGATTTCCTTCTTCAGACCACACCAATTCGAATCGTTTTAATATGACTGGGTTTAATATAAGACAAAGTCACATTTAATTTTAATGCATTTCTTAACATTTGTGAACGCTTTGGCTTGTTTATCCTCTTCTGATTTTTATATTGTTAGAGATTTACGAGGTGCAATCATCCATATTTGTGTTATTATTTTCTAACACGGCAGAGGCGACGATTTATCAGACGAATGATTATTTTGTAAACAGAACAAGCGTATACATTTTTGGGAAGAAAAGCCGAAGGGAGTAAGTTTAAATCTCCGTGGCGGCCCCGAAATCATGTACAAGCGTTCATAATAATGTTGCACTACCTCGACCTTGGCTGCGGCGGTCTTGGCTGCTAACCTACTGATCAACTTGAGGAAGATGTAATTACGCTATTTTTCTCTATCCTACTTCCAGCTACGCGTAAAACATAAAAAATAGCAGATTCACAAGGTGGCTAATTACAGCCGAAATGTCGACGACAACAACAACAACAACAGCAACAACAACAACATGGTAGTTATAGTCAGCGACTAGCTAGAAAACGAGTGACTGACTGAAGATAACAGTCTCGATTTATCACACGGGGCGGACTTCAGCGAAAAAGATCGATTAACACACTAAAACAGTTATCCAGAATTGGTTGTTGCCACCGCTCAGACGAATCCAAAAGCTGTCGCTGTTGGGGGGGCTATGTCGACGTGATCGTGGGTTATGATTGAGTGCTACCGATGTTTGCTCGCGTTCCTTGCTAAAAATCAAGGAGGCCTATCGGATTACTAAGTCTTCTAGCAAGCAACTGCCATTGTCGATAGCTACGCAATACATTCTTGGACTTTGCCTAGTTCCTAATCGAGCCATGCGTGCTTGTTTCTAGTCGTGCATGCACCTTCTAGCCTTCCCTCGTATCTCTTCGACCTAAAATCAGTAGCACGCATTTGAAATGTTGTCGTTAAATCTAAGGGAAGAATGTAGGGTCGTCTTATCGTAAGCAATATCGGCTCAACCGAAGTTTTAGTGTTTCATGATACAAACGGTATCGTAGTTCGCTTAAAGTCACGACAGGGGCGCACCAATCGTTGAAAAACTGGATTGCCATCCAGCAACTAGGCGGCCTCATCAGATCGCAACTGGATACCCCTTTTCAGCTGGTTTCCGCATTAAGTTTGCCTTTTTCCAACGGCTTTCTCCGGCGGCAAACCTACTACGTTTAGCAAAAGTTTTTTTTTCTCAAACGCCTGCCTGTGCGTGTGTATATCACAAACACAGTGCGGCCGCTACATCCGTGCGAGCGCTTCGGCCTAGGCTCCTGAAGTGTTCCGAGCGAAAAGGCAGTCGGTCGGTCGCTGAGAGTTTCTTGCAAATTGCCTAGCACAATCTCTGGCCAAGAGCGAGAGAGTGCGAGCGAGAGAGAGAGGGTGAGGGACAGGGGGAGGGAAACGGTGTGAAACGAAGAGAGAGTGCTCACCTCGTGGCGGTTGACAGGAAGTTACTCGCAAACTTTTTACACCCAGCCCAGCCAGTAGACTCGGCTCGCCAGCGCGAGCTGCACATGTGGCTCTATTCGGGACGCCTATGGAGTTGAATCGGCCGCACTTACTTATATAGAAACGCTGCATAGACCAACCACAAAGCGACGAGAACAAAGTGCGAATTGTTGTTGTCTGTCCACCCTCTCGTATGGCGCTGCTGATCCCTCAGTGACATCGTCTTGAGACCGCACTAGGCCGCTGCTCGTCGTTTATATGGAGCCTAGTACGACAGAAGACGCAGAACTCTTTTCAGCTTCATCTTAGACGTCACTAGACTGACTGTACAGTAGAGCCGCGTGTCAAAGACACGTCTACCGACTGCTTCGTTCTGCCTGTTGGCCACTCCACGCAGAA
>MNPL01007776.1:0-50842 GCA_002081605.1 Tropilaelaps mercedesae | reverse complement strand
GGGCAAGCTCACATCTTGGCCGCTGACAAGAGTCTCCTTAGGTGAGTTTCTTTTTTTTTTTTTACCATCAATAGGCCAACGTTGTGCTATTTGAGCACGATGACGTGATCGTCATCACTATCTAAGCGATTTCACACATTTGAACTATTCGTAGAGCTTTACGACGCGCTTATTTCCTAAACGCTGAATGGCACCGTGGCCCTTGATTTTGTATATCGGCAAAATAAAATCCTCAACCGTGTCTATGGTCATCAGGCTCGTTCAGTCCGTAGCTCGCTCTCACTGGCAACCCCATCCTGTGTAGGGTTACTAACTAGCATGTGTATTTGAGATATTTGAGGGAGATTTGAGATATTTTTTCAAGCAATATTGAAATGACAGCCCAAAGCCACGCATTATCCCACCGCTTTCATTTGCTTTGACATAACACCACCGCCTATGGGGAAAGGTGAAGTGTTAAACTCCAGGGATGACATATTCCTAGGGTGACCCTAATCAGGCCTAGTCTTACTTAGCACATTGCCGGGGACCTTTACATGACAGGATACAGAGAGAGAGAGAGAGAGAGAGAGAGAGAGAGAGAGAGAGATGCAGAGGTAACCGGATTAAGGTCGCTTGATCGTCGTCGTTTGCTGTCTACGACTTTTCAACAGCCAGCCTCGCTCTGGCGGGCAGAAAATACCTCAGTGGATCGTGAGATGTGTGCATTTAGATCCTGAAGTCCTCCTCTAGGACCTCTTGAGACGCACACTCTCGTGTAGCACACTCGAGCTAGGACAAACTAATTTGCAACATTGGGACATGAACTCGTTTGTGTTGTTATATAAACAGTGCAAGATCGGCGGTTGATCTCCATCGTAAGCCTTAGCGCATCCTTAGATGAACATTTCACTTAAGATGATACAGTTTTGTGCAGGTAGAAAAAATCTCAGAGACCTTCAACGATGGCGACGTAATAAATGCGTAGACATCGTTTTCTACTTTAGTTGACCGTGTGGAACGTATTGAGAGAAATGTATCATCCATGTGTAGACCTCGCTCTGTTGTTTGTTACCAAAGTGCTTTTGTTATCGTCATTTCGTTTGCGTCATTCACGCCTGTACGTGTATACCTGCTAAATCGTAACATTCAACAAACGTGTCGAAACACACAAAGATTTTGCACCGAATTTCTATACCTCGGGACCTTGACAGGCATTGAGTTTCGCCTCAAAATCGAGTTGACGCAATCCGTCGAAACAATCGTAAGTGAGTTCACGTAGCTTTCTAAGTTGTCGGGGGACACGCTTCACATGTGTTAGTGTACCGCAAAAGTAGTACCGTCAATAAACACTTCCTTCCTTGCCAGCAACCCCAAAATGTCAGTGTGGGGTGAACGTGAACACGTCTGTGGCTCCAACTCTGCGATTCTTACTGTTCTAATTAACTACCAGTAACGAGCCGAATTATCGATTTATTTGATTGGCTTTCTCATTTGAACTAATTTCATTTAGTTTACTAATCGAATAGAAACACCACCACACGAACACTTAGTCGAATAACAACAGTCTCTTCGCCAAACCAGAGTCGCTCGCCAAATTATCGCGTATATTATTATGATGCCTTTTCTAGGTCTAATTAGTTGCACTCTTTGTGTTGTCGATTGCGCCCACCCAAGCACCCTTTAGGGTGAAGAAGGGTAAAGATAGTTACTGCTGGCAACGTTGTCTTGGACCTGCTTGGTGTGTCATCTCTGTATCCATGCCCTTCATGGGGGCCATGAAAATGGACAACTTATCGACAGAGCCGCCAACTAAATAAACCGTTCCAAACTGCCCTGGGGCACGTTGTCTAGTTGACTATGTCCGTCCGTACACTTCATCGTCTGTCCACTATGGACTCTCTCTCATTCTCGCTTTCTCTCGCTCGATTTTCTACCTCCGTGGCGTCCCTGTGGACCTTTGCAATGTCCAATCTTCTTTGTGCAGCGTTTCCCTACCCCTTCTCGTCGCCACTGTCTCCTTGCCGGCATTGCAGTCCATTTTTTTCCCTTAAGAGACGTCCACTTTGCAACAATGCATTGCCAGCCTCCTGGCTGCAGGCACATAGCGCTGCTGGTGGCGGTGACGCCGTCGCCCGATGGTGGTAGAGCGAAGAACCGCGGTCGCAGGAAGATGCAGCTTTGCGTGCTGGTGGCACCTCGGGCGAAGGAGCTTTTAGCATCGCTCCACCATTAATCTGCCTCATTCACTTTCAATGGCGATTCCGTCCCTCTTTTTTGCGCCTTCCCCTTGGCCATTGCGTCGGCGCTGTTCGACTGCGTCGGAGCTTTTCCATCCCCATCGAACATGGGGGGGATAGATAGAGCAGACGGGGAGCCTTCACTCGCACCCGCAGCCCAGGGCGCGCGCGCGCGCGCGCGCGCGTTTCGAGGACGGACGCGACCCAGAAGAAGCATTCATCTCCCATCGACATGCCATCTATTTGCTAACGCGCTCCTTAGTCAGACCTCGCCGGTCCGGAGTCACAAACTGTACTGGAGTCACAAAGGTATCACAGAATCGAGGCTATCGTCATCACCACCGATGCCAGACCCGGTCGCGGACACGACGCGGGGAAGGCGATTGGGAAATATCAAACATACATCTTGCACATGTCTTTCCTGCTTGCTGTGTACATTGAACATGAATCGAGGACTGTATTGGCCGCCGCCGCCGCCGCCGCCGCACTGCGTGGGTGCCACGATAAGGCCGACTTCGCAAACTGGCCTCGCCAGCTGGCTAATACCAATCAGCTGAAAAATCTTTGAAGTTATGTGACTGTGATTGGGCCCATTCAGCTACAATACCCCTCTTCATGCGAGATCGACAATTACCTCTCTACCCTCCATGTTTGAACCTCCCTGCGTAGAATTTTGCTTAAATCCGCCCGAGAGGCGTGGCGAAGCCCATGGGATTCGAACCTCGAGTCCGTTGCCAGGTGGCCATGACATGAGTCAAAGCTCAGTCTCAGCACTATATATATATATATATGTAGGCCGAGCGAGCTATTGGCGACTTAAAACGGGTGGGTGGAGGGGGTTGTAATGGCGCCGCAAAATCTGCACGAGAAAAAAATTAAAAGCCAATTGTTGTAAATGGATCAAAGCAAGCAAGAAGAAACAAAGTAGGGCTGGCAAATCAAACATGTTAGACGATGGCTATTTGTGTGAATCGCCTCTCTGTCTTTTTTAGTTCGTCATTCCTACGTAGACGTGTCTGTTCCGCAAGCGCTCAACCGTTCATGTAGGTCACAACGGGTCGTGACCTACACTAGTCATTATCACGTTATTACCAACTAATGCGCTCACAGGTCACGGCAGGGGTCACAATCTTCGCATATATTCTATGGTGCTACGCCGAAGACCAGGTTGTACAATGCGAACGAACTCGTATGATCATCTTGTGATAGTGAACTCGTGCTGACGACCGAAGAGAACGCTCCATCTTTTTGAAAGAAAATATCTTGTTACTTAATTTGTTCCTCTTCTCTACAGCACGAGAGTAAAATTAATCAAGTTGGGGACGCAATGCAGCTTTAGCCGAAGTCGGCTCGAGTCAGATTTCAGATTCGTAAAAATTCAAAAAAATGAAATCTGATATCGTCTTATCGTTGCATGCGTCTTTTTTGAGTTCAGTTCCGAAACTCATGAACCTTACGCCAGCTCCGTGCTGATTGTAACACACATCCTCAATCACACAAATCATTTATTGCACTGTTTATGTAAATAATCAGTTTCCGCCAGAATATTTCCGACGAATCATTTTTTACTCTTCGCTGGCCGCGATCTGGGGACTCGATTCTGGTTATCGAATAATAATGATAATAGTAACGATTTCGATTTGTGAATTTCGACATTTACAAATAACGCATAAAGCATCGGTAGTAGGAAAACTGTTTCATCATGAGATTATTTCTGGCAGTTAATAAATGAATAGGAACCGATGAAGCTACACTTGAAGCGATTACCCAAACATACTGGTCGAGTGGTGCATTCTCATCAGAAGGACTGAAATCTATCATCACCATGCCTAAAAGCCGCCATTCAATTTGCTGTCTACTTCAAATATTCGGAGATATACAGAATACTAACGCGTTCCTTTTAGCCGCGATCTTACACAGTTTTCGGTTGTCATTTCCACCCCAACGATTCAATCTTCGAGGGGCTCAGCCCGTCCCTTCGGCGCCTATGTCAGAAGCCATATCAGTGTGGCAATACAACGTCCGCTGTTGTAGGGGCAAACACAACGCCTCGGATCTCATAGTAGATATACTTATAGGCAACTATTATAGATGGTTCCGCCATAACCTCTATACAAAAGAGGGCATCCACGGGGAGAAGCGTGAAGGACCCGAATATACATGTTACAATTCAGGCATAATGGCCTAGAGTTTTGTCACAAAACTATTCAGCACAAATCCAGCACTTCAATTCTAAGCGGTGTACCGATTTGTTATTGACGCACCCTAGCCGAGTGTCAAATAATACAACCAAAATAGCTATCAACAAAATGGAATACCCGAGGCGAAACTACAGTAACTTTTGTTGTACTTTCAATACAAGACTAGACAGATCATCAAAAAAGCATCACCGTAGGTATATTTTGGCAATAGAGGAAAGAGTATTCCGATGCAATTCATGCTTGCTTTCTTAAATAGGAGCCTAAATGGATAGAAAAAGCTACGTATCTATTCCCTAACGCTGATATATTAATTATATTTGTTATAGCGTCATAATTGTCAATAACCGCAGAAGGCGAGACCGTGGGTTGAACACAATAGGTTTGTACTGCATGACAAATGATAAAAGTGCTAATAGAAGGATACGAAAAAGTGTGAAATGCAATTGATCTTGCTGTCCTAACTGACTCATAGCTTTTCTGGATGTATAAGGGTATCGAGGAGATTAATGCTTAATTTACATATATATATATATATATATATATGGCTCTAACAGAACTTCTTGCTGAGAAAACACCCTGCAGACGGTCACTTCTCTTCGCCTTTCTCCGAGCACGGTACTCATTGAGGCAAACAAACTTTAAATTCGACAGAGCTTATTACTACAAAAGGTTTTTCGAGGTTACTGACATCTAAAAATCTAGGCTAGTACGATGTTCGGTGCACCAAGCAAACTTTTTCGAACACATTTTTTACTCTTTTTGGACCCAACAAACTTAGTGATTTTGATGTTCCGATAATGTAGAACAGTCCATTTCTCTTCATACATGAGAATTCTGGAACGTCAGGCCAATCAATCGCCTAGATTGCCTTGTTCAAGGTTGTCGGAGCATAAACGCCGTGTGAGAAAAAGTAGTAGTATATCATCAAAAGCAAATGTTTCCTTCGAAGCAGAAATTCACTCTGATAAAAGGAAGACGTTCTTGAAAACAATTTAGAGCCATACACGATATACTCACACTTATGAAAATCGTCCATATTTTCAAGTGTCTTTATGCGTACGTACTCTAAGTGTAGACACAACAGCTAACGCATCTCGTTTTGCCACAACCTACAACCAAACAACATGGCCTTCACTTTTCATATTGTCGCTTGAATTTTTACCTCTTAACGGCCTGTCTCTGTCATCTTAAGGCGATCTTATTTGGAATTTTATTGTCCAGGTACTAGTAGAAACCTCATTTTCAACGCGGCTCTCTGAACAAGTCTTTGGCATAGATGCCTGCATCTGTGAAGAAGAGAGCTATCGCGCGCCAATCGGAAAGGTAGGAAAAAAGAGACATTGAGGACAAGAAGGCGCAGAAGAAATGTTCAACAGAACAGAACAGGGACATGGTCGAGAAAGGTATTCAGATGAAAACCACTTGGTGGTCCCATTGGCAGTTGTTATAAGGTTTGACCGACCAGAACCCGTCAGAGTTTCGTAATTCCTGTACATGTCCTTCTTCTACAGTACGCCACGGCGGAAAAAGGTGGTTACGCGCAGAAAACGACAGCAAAACATAAAGCCTAGCGATAAAAAAGCAAAACAGCATCATAAACTAACAATGAATTATAGTAAATCCGGCTATTGTACATAGAATGAGTGCGCTTGTACTTTATCGGTGTGGAAGTGGGCGGATTTCGCAATTCTTACAACGAGAGGGTAGGTGCCCTTTGATCAGTACCAGTTTATATGACACGGCTTCGGTATTTGCCAGCTTATAATGAAAAAAAGCCTCGTTTCGTTTCATAAAGGACGTTTTTCAAACACAATGGCGTACATCGCGCGTTCATCAACACGATCGTTTCTACCGCAAGTGACATCACGCTTATTCTGGCACCCGACATTGCTAAATTTTGATGACTGGTCGGTATGGTTTTTTTTCAGGCAGATTATATTCCCATACTCATATGAACATATTATTGAAGCGCTGACTGCGAAGGGTTGGATCGTAGGAGAGTGCTAAAATTAAAGATGTGGAGGCGAACAAATCGCAACGGGGCATCCTGGAACGAGATGTTAGGGTTGGCCTATAAGAGTCCCTCCTCCCGCTAATGAAGTTGAAATTAACATGTTCTGCAATGAACAATCGAACGCCGTTCTAACTGGCCTTTCCCGTAGGGAAATGAATTTGTTCATGGCGCGGCGGTGCGCCTACGTTAGTATGCAAGACCATAGTCGTAGTGCTGCAGAAGACGACAACAGACAGGTCGGTGATAATCCTGTTAACGAATCGCATACTCTAGGGCGACATAGGACTTCCTTCTTTTTGCAAACTAAATGCTATAGTGTTGCTTCGCTTGTGACCCTACAAAGAGACAGACCGACACATAAGCAAAGGAAGCACGGCAAGTCAATTGTTACTCAAGCCATCTTCTGTGAGTGAAAGAACACGGGTGAGTGACATAAGCATGCGTGCTTGCTAGTAGTAATGCATGCTTGTAATTCTTAGGTTAGCTAAGCAAGTGGCCTTGAATTCTATTGTGGTACTAGGGTGACGCTGAACATATTCTCGCAGTACAACGTTTGTTCTAGACTGCGCAGAATTGTTTGCTACGAGATGTAGCATCCTAAGGGAAGTCACCTTCATCATGTTTTTACCTTATCATGGCCTCTCTAACGGACAATTCCTTTTAGCGGTCTCAACACTCCTACTACGAATCGATTGTATCATCTATAGAGAAATATCCTTGTCGATATTCTTGTGATATCCAAATCGACAAATACTGAACTGTTCAACAGGTCAACGCACCTAATGTTCTTGTTGTAGGTCGCCAACAAAAATACCCTTCAGCTCAAGTTAACAGGTCCGCATTTGAAATGATGCCAACAACCAGGATGAAATTCAGTGTCGACGTTAAAATATTCCTGCACGTTTTACGGTTCTCGCTTTCCAATACCGTATTACTTTTCCATGCATACAACGATGATGATCGTTGTGACGAACATGGGAACACAATGGTAGTCCAGTCCTTCACAAGTTTCCTTCCTTTCGTATCTCAATTTAGTTACTTATTCAAACACCCACTCACTACTCACTCACAAGAACTGGTGTCACGCAGCTGTGTAACGCCGCCAGCGTCATCTCGCACGTTGATAATGATTATGAGACGACACCCCTCGCTGTCATTGCCACCCGACTCATGTCTGTGGTTGTCGTTCCTCTCTTTCTATCTCCTGTTCTTCCCCGTCTTTCTTCCTAAAGCTATTGTTATTGCTTAAGAACGAGAGGAAGAAGTGCTGACTCGAATACGAAGCAGGTTTCAACAAGGATTCAATTAAAATATTTGATTGACATAGGGACGCATGGGGAACGAGCACCGCCAGATAGGCTGCGCTCTTTTACCGAGTCGGCCAGGCCAGCTGAGATACGTTCATCTAACGTTCGGACACGGTCTAGAATCACATTTACAGGAAGACCAATGTAACATAACGACTAAAACCTTCGATAAACGACAGTAACGGAAAATATTGTCACAATTCTTAGAAAGGGTGACAGTTATATATCCGGCAGATCAGTTGATGCCTGCTCGAATTTGTCATTTAGTCATTTCGAAGTTCGTTCTAGGCGTACTCGAAGCTCGAGCGTTTCAAAGCTATCCGTGACTATGATAACACAATGCTTGTGGTGGCCCTGTTTTGGGGGTCATCCAGCAACGAAGGCCGATACAAAACAGAAAAAAAGATCGCGCTCTTATTTTTGTAATCGCCAATAACTGACTAGTCAACCTGCCACTCTCTGACACTCGCTAATAGACTATCATATTGCATAATGTGGAGAAATTATCACTACAGAACCGATCGTCTGTATACAATAGCAAATAGAAAATTTGCCCGATCTGAAGACTGATCCTACATTAGGTGGCCGTTTCATCATCATCAGAGCCCAACCTATCCTTCGTTTTGCCATCATTCTCTAAACAGCTTCTATTTTCGTTTTGATCTTTAACCTCCTACAAGCACGACTTCCACCGCATAACTACTCCCATCATTTTCGTGTGCTGAGAGCGGGCTGAGCTCAAAAGAAGATTAAAGGTTGCCGATTTCCACCTTCGCTTCCATTCCTTCTGCTAACTCGGCGGTCTGAGCAAGGACTTGCTCGGCGACCCATTCAAAGCTGCTAGAGATCTGAGCTTGTCACTTGTCGGTGGTCCTCTATAATGTGACTGCACTTGTCCGGCTTTATTTTATCCTTGACATCTATTCGCGCCCCGTGTCCCGGATACAGGCGCCACGTTGTGTTGTGCTGCTGCTGTTGCGTCGTTTTCCATATCCCACGCGCTGTATGTACTCTGGCGTCTCTGAGAAAACTACACACACACACACATACACACAGCGTCCACACAGCGTCATTTAAGCATATGCCACGCTGATGCAACCCAGTGCTGGGTTATCTTAATGCATCTTGTCTCGCCTTGAGTGATCGCGTTAAACAAGCCGTCACCGACCAGAGGCCACAATGCATCCGACGCAGTCATATAGACATAAGATGACCAGCTCTGCAAAAATACTGATTATTAAACTGACATCATCGTAAGGCTGCTCTGTGAAGGTGCACAATATGGCAATATCGATGGCGACACATGAGCGGATGTAGAAGTTGTATGCAACTATCTCTAGAGTTTCGAGTAAAGTGCGCTACGAGGCCTTTTCCAGTCACATGTGTTAGCACATATACACTTTTCGAGAAAAATTCAAATACACATTTGGAACATCTCTTAACAAAGATCGACTTTAAATCATAGTTTCAATGAGAAGGCGCAGAGGTCAGCACGTCGAGGTAGTGCCGTACTCGCTGAAGTCATGTCGCAAATGCTATGTATTTCTATTCAACGATTTCACCTCAGCGTTACAAACTGTAGGGGTTACTGTATAAATATTTTCATTATAATATATCCTATATGGTCTAATTTAAGCCGTTAGCGAAACAAGTTTATCAAATAGTGTAGATCCGATGTCTCCCACGGAACACCTCTACTTTTGTTCCGTGACCGGCGCATACGGTCTCATTGCATCAGAAAGGTTTTAAAATAGTTTGCTTTCCACAAATATTCACCTTACTCGATTCCAAGGCTAAATACAGGGACAAATTAATCCGCCATTATTTTGGGTGGAATAATCTGTTCGACTGAAACACTCGCCCTTTTGTGTGGCCAGCCATAGAGAGCAGACGCTAATGACTGTCTTACAAATAAATAATGCAAATACTCACCGAGCGAAAGGGCACGAGTGAGCTGGCGTGATATGTGCATATGTGTGTGTGTGTGTGTGTGTATGTGCGTGTGTGTGTGTGTGCACACGCGCGTCTGACCTCAAAGCTTTAATAAATCTCTTTTTCCTTTTGCTTTCAGGTCCCCTTTTTCTTCAGCCTTGCTGGTCTTTTTAGTAGTTCCTCCTCATAAGTCATCGACTATTAATCTATCCGTCCAAACCATTCAGCCCTGAACATTGCTTCGGCGTCTTAATTTTTCTCAAAAAAAAAATGTCACATAAATAGTAAGTGCCTTTGCCGCCTCTAACAAGAGAAGGGGGACCGAGAAAAGCAAAGACGAAAGCAAAGAAGAGGGAAGAAAAACGATGACAGAGAAGAAAGTGTCAAAACTGTTCGTCATTTCTGTCCAAGGCCAACAAAAAAGCAGAAAGTTTCGAATAAAAGAGAGCGAAAAAAAGACGGTCAAGGAGCTGCGCTGCTTTGCGCAGGGGCTTGTGCCTTTAAACCTTCCCAGAAACGCTCACATGATTGTGACATAAATTTCCATTGACATGAATTTCGTGGCTAGTCTATGATCTAGCACCTGTGACTGCTGCACAACTGTGGTCGTTTACACAAACAGAATCTACAAACATAGCTAACAACACTATACTATACCGATTAGAATATTATTCTATCGTCGTGGGGTTATTAAGGAAGTGGATCATAAGTCGTTTTAATAAGCACGCTAATTCTTGCGAATAAGATCACGAACACTTCATTACTAAGTTTGGTAAGCATGAAACATTCACGGCTATTCTACGCCGAAAGTATTCCTTACGTTTGTCGACCAGCCTCGCATAATGTCACCATCTGATATTATCTACGTGTCAAAGCTCACAGACCAATAAGTTGCTCTGCTACCAAAAGCCAAAGAATTAGTAAAACATTAATGCTATGTTGATTTATCGTGTTGTGTAGTTGTAGAGCGTTGTACTCGATGAAGGACTGCGAATCGCTGACTTGTCAATCACATCGACACATTCATAATGCTGATGGCAGTTCGTGTCGAGGAGATGATGGTGCGAGATGACCCTGTCATCATGGCCTGTGCCTGTCCATGTCCGCCTTGATAGTGTCAATCTAATTACCTATGACGCCATATCTCGCAATGACAGATACGAACGCTTCAACAAATAGGACTTCACTCTCATAGCAGCTAACATTTTCATCTTGAAAAATTGTGCTAGTCTGGATAATGACGACGCTGATAATTATCAGCGGTAATTATGGTCGCATCTCAATTTGGCATTTAGCATTAAAATGAATATGATGATATTTTTGTTAGGACGGTACAGGCGCAGATGAGCAAAGGAAATACGTCCACGCGTACGACTGTGTTTCTACGCCGCACACCGCCGTATTTATTCGGGTACATAATCTTCGTTTATATTGTCACGCCCGATCGATCTAAAGAACGTCGATTTCGGACATCTTCACGCGCATGCGCCGCCGGCTCGTATCTACTAAATTAGGTCTTGAACGTCATTTGCTTCTTTCTTTGTAGATGGCACACACTGCGTACGTTTAGCTGTGTAGAATGGAGCCGTCTCCGTTTCCGAACGTTCTACTTTAGCCATGTAATTAGACAATTAGGATGTCATCGATGATTGACACCGAATTACTCGGTTTAATATTGGATTCGAGAGTTTTAAAGGCTTGAATAGATTCTCGAGACCAAGTATCGCCCATTTGAGGTCTGTATTTTTTGTGACGCCAGTTAGTAATGTTGTGTTTCACCAGATTTCACAGCCTGCTTAGTTTCAGTCTGTTTTCCCCTCGTTTGCGCCTTCTATTCGGTGTTTCATTTTGTCTTTGGGCATTTTCGTCCCCGGGGGACTGACTGAGCAACTCTGTCCTGTCGGTGGTGCACCACAAGGTCTGCGTTCCCCGACACGTAAACGCGCGCCATTAAATGCAAAGTGAAGGCCTTAAGGCTGCGCTAATTGCAAATAGCTCTTAGCGAATTTTAACACTTGTTGATTAACCTATTGACGAAGTTTTCGCTCAAAAGACTTCCCTATTTCATACATTTTACAATTGCAGTTCATGTAAGAACAGTTTGTAGGAGATATGTTTTACTTTGGTGGCACTAGCTCAGGAGGCTTTCAGCAATAACCAAAAAAGGTTCAACGAACAGATATTGTTTCATCTCTATGCAAGCCTTCTCTATGTCTTGCTAAATAACATTAAATCATCTGCACATGCTGATATAAGTTATCGTAAAAATTCCTTTTGAAAATGGCAACACGTAAACGTCTGTAGTTTGCGTAAACGTTTGGAGATTTTTTGGACAAGTATGGTTCAGCAATCATATCCTCTTCATGGATACATGACCCCGATCCGTCGTTCTTCATCGAGAGAGCCTTCGCTCGCGTAGCGCGTGGATTCGAAACGACGGATTTGCCCATCGGGCCGCATTTTTTCTTCCTCTCGCAAGTCAATTAATCCGACGAGTGTGAACTTTCCCTCTCCAACCGGGGCACGCGTTGGGCAATCTCTCCATTCCCCAGGGACCAGCGGGTCGTCTTCCATCCACTTCGCTTATTCGCTTAGTCACGTCAATGACAACTCTACTGTTTTCAACTCGAACATCGGGTCCAAATGTGCCCGGACTCTTCTTCATCGGCGAGTATTGTGTCGGTGTCATTGGTGTATCGGCATTAGTGATGGTCGAGTGTACTTGCCAAGGGCTAAACGCGTACTCCTGATGGTTGCATCAATATCATGGCGCAGAAGGAGAAGGAGGAAGAGTGTCTCTAAATGAGTGTTTCCTGCCCGGACGTTCCGACGGTCGAATCGGTAGCTGTCGGTCCTGGTGGGAAAGCGCAACCCGTAGCTATTCTAGGTTCGTCTGGGCGTATTTGCCCTCCGCCTGTCTATCTATGAGCGAAAGAAACGCCCCCCATCGAAGCTAGCTCAAAAGCGTGGGGCGTGCGCAGACGCTATCTACTAATTCGATGGCTATGTAGCCGTGTGTGATAATTGAGAATGAATTTCCCCGTACGACTATAGGGAAATTGGCACCGATGCCGAAAATGGGTAACAGGAAGTGATGTGCGGAAGTGAAAAACGGGTGTAACTACCTTGGGGGATTGATGGCACGGCGCAAAGACATGGCGTAAACATCCGCCAGCGTAAGAAGAGATCGAAGGGCACTATGATAGCTGTGGTTGGGGCGACAGTGGGGCTATGACGTTAGCAAACCACCAGAGCAGGGAAACGATGATGTTTGATGAGAAAGAGGCTTCATTCCACCTGGCTGGCTCATCGTCTAGAGTTTCTGGAAGTGATTTGCTTGCCAGCGTCGACCGGATAGATAGTACAGCTACGGAAGGGTACACTGATGTCCCTTTACCTGATACGAGGTCATCCGTTTAGGAGGTCGGTGCTTCGTTCATCAGCTAGCAACGACAGGACGTACCTACTACAATCTCGGAGAAAGTGCCTGCACTAAATAAAGGCCCTGGTGGTAACTTCAATATGGTCACTCCAGGCGGTCCACCCACCTACGAAACGACCCTGAGCACTGTGAGTGAGGGCCTGACACGGCTGAAATATTCTGCCGACGAAAAAGGTCATAGTGATTTCCAATTCCAAAAGTCCATTATCGTCGAACGCCATCGACACCCTTTACCCTAAGCTTGGACACGCGGGGCGGATCGGGGAAGGTTGTCAGTTGATAGCGTCAATTGAACACATCGCGAGAGGAGGACACGATCCAACAATGAAACAGTTGAAGGTTTGCCTAAATGAGTTGTCTCTCGGAAACTAGTCGAAGTAACGCTGCGCCGTTCTCTCGCCTTTCTTTTGCGCTGTCTCTACAACTCTCTCTCTCTCTCTCACCCTTTGTCTGCGTAAAATCTGTTCGCGCTTCTCCAATAGGTAGACACAATAAAGATGACGATGATGTCTATGGGAGTTTCGCTTGCGAACACCGTTGTCGGCTGTTGTTGCATTGTTGTTTGCATTGCGCAATTTGCGTTTGCGCGTTTGGTTGCCACCAAGATAGGGCCGTGTAGTTGTCCTAAAGGCTGGCCTCCTGGCACTGTTCATATAAGCTTTGATTACTGAGCCATTGCGGTGGTAAAGTTTCGTGGAAAGAAGTTTGAACGAAATGAGAGGCGACACGTTCCCTGTTCCCAGTTGCTTTCATTAGACCGCACGTACGACATTAGCGCTAACCGAGATTTAGACGATTTAAACACGATAAAGTCCATCGTCATCCAACGTCGACTTTCGACTGCAGGGAATTGTTAACTCTTTGGCCGGATAGAACATTGGGCCAATCGAGATGTTGATTTTCGTTTAGGTTTAGCCATGGCAGAGAGGATGAGAGAGAGACTCGACCTGTTTTGCTCGTTCGGTTCGTGCTCGCCTGCGGCGGCCCAAGTACCGACATCCGTTTGATTGAACATTCGTCGATGAGACTTGTTCCATCGTTTTCACAATACCTCAAATTGTAACCCTGTTATTTTAGTACCTGGCCAGCACCACCTACTCCGCTAGCACAGCTCATCCCACGGCTCAATACGGCGAAAGCGTAATGAATATTATCTTTACGCTACAGCATTCCTACAGCAGGAGTCGGTGATGAAGCCGTGTTGTCGTACTATATCGGTGTGACAAAAATTGTTTGACAAAATATTTGTTCAGCTCGGAGAGTAGGCCCCTTAGAGCAAACCGGATCACCCCAGCCGTTCCCTGTATAATAAGAATGTATGGCACGGAGCACCATATGTATGCGCACACGACCCAACACGGTTAGAAGTACCTCTAATAATACTCTCTCATTGACATCGGCAGCAGGGTGACATGATGTTGCGAGCAGCCCGAGGTTGCAGCCAGCGGCTTCTCGTTCTAGCCCAAGAAAACATGAATCGAACAAGCGAGACGGGTCATTAGATGGTGGTCTGCAACCCAAAACGCTCCGTCGATGAGATCTATGGCGACGGACATTCGACGACGAAAAAGGCTATCGTCATAGGTAGCGTTCGTGTGTATATGGTTGAACAGGGGGTGGTCAGTGCAATAGGTGAGAGGACACACTCCGCACCAAAAGCACCAGAGGTTATACGACCGTAGTGTCTGACGATGTCTGTCCATTGTATGCTTTATGGCTGAATTTGACACTTCCTCATCGACGAACTGGAGAGGCGACATCGAACGGAGTGCACAAACAGGTACAAACTACATTGGCCGAACAGATTCACACAGGAACTATCACCCACATCCACAGTCTTCGTTACTGAACAGAACCTGTGGGTGTTGCTTACGCCGTGTTCTGTTTCTAGATAGCAGTTACACTCCTGTGGACTGGGCTTACTTGGATACTACGCCGAAGATGTATTTGTCCAATTTCTAACATAAGACCGTCGCTGAGCTTTGAATATTTTCGACTACGCAGTCGTGGCTCGCAGAAAAAATTCTTTCGGTTTTATCGCGCAATTGATAATATACCACTTTCGCCTTTTCCGATGCTCTCAAAGACGGTTCACTGCTCTTCTTCTTACTCGATGAGCTAAAAATCAATCACATCGACCTCTCATTGTTCGCTGTTGTACGTACTAGCATGATCGCACTTTTTCCAATTTTTGAGAAAAGATTTAATTCCCGAATTGTCTGTAGAGTTACGAATACTACGACGAACACATATATATATATATATATATATATATATATATATATACAAAGAGCAAGTTGGTATAATAATGGAAACGATGTACTTATATTGCGTCGAACGTCACGCCGTTCGGGAGACAATGTCAAGCTCAGAAACTTCCCAACGATCTTCCCAATCTTCTTTTCCTTCGTTCTAACCTCTCCCTGGATCTCTTCCCTCGTATTCAAGGCTAAGGATTACACGCATACCAATCGTAGTAGGGTGGCAGCTCTACGAGTGGCCACTCCTACTATGAAAAGTATTCATCATGCAAATTTGGTTGATGTTTCACCTGGTACAATCTATATATAATGTCTATCTATTCGGCTGAACTGGCCTCGTTTTTAGCCAGCTCTGCTATCTCTAGTACAACAGCTACTAGCGTAACACAACGTATGCACGTCACACACATACACACCCGCACATCTTGGTCTTTCTCCATTTTTGAAGGGCTGATCGGGGGCGGCCAAAAAACCGGCGTCTATCTGCGCTCGCGTATGCACTCTTAGCACGTCGTACTCTCTTCAGAACCACAGTGAGCCTATGTTACGCCTCATTCGCATTTACACACTGGCTGGCCTGCCGCGCGTTTCGTGTCAGCTTCTCAGGGCGGTCCCGAAACGAACTGTAGCGGCTCCCGAATGGACCCTGAATGGACGGCGCGACAGCTCCGCTGTCTGTTCGTATGTTTTATGGCTGGGCAGTGCGTGAGTGAGTCAGTTTCTAGTGCCCCCACACCTCCGAACCGAATTTCCCGGCGGCGGTGTAGCCATATATGTAGCTACATGATCCGGGCGAGCGATTGCTAATGACCAAATTTCATTCAAATCCATTATCAACTACAGCATAATCATCGCTAGTGACTATTTTCTATCTAAAAATATGTTTTTTAAAGCTGACCATCAGCCAACATTTAACGTCCACGGTAGCAGTTAACTATTTTCTATCAGTAAAAGGCGGGCCAACCATTTGGGGAGAAAAGATGCAGTTGTGTGAATATTGGCGAACACAGCCAAATTTCGTGTTCTGACGGCTCAGTCACTTTACGGTCATTATTGATAGACATTGAGCAATCTGAAACGATCTTATTGATATCGACGGAATAGGTATAGGGCCTACGATAAAGGCGAAGGAGCCGACTCGAGCTGAACATTACTTACGGACATTTCTGCTGATTGTGGCGTTGGGAAGTTTCACTAAAGCTACGGAATTGTGAGTGAATGAAAACAACAACAGAAAACACTCGTCTACTGGTTTCGGAAAAATAGCTCTAAAATATTTTTCTTCTAAAGCCCACTCTATTCTTAATTTGAACGTAAGTGACAAAACTATCGCACCTGGGCGGGAAATTCCTCATGTGATTAACAAACGGCCGTTTACCCCGTCATCTATAATAATCTAGTGACCAAAGGAATTGAACTTGATTTTTTTGACAGTATAAAGAATGGTGAAAGTTATCACAAAACTATAGCCAATTTTTTTAGCCGTAACGGGCCAAAATTGACGTAAGTTATGTCCAATTTGAACAAAACTTTGGCCGTGCCACACTTCCGGTAAGGAAAAAATTCTAAATGGACCTCCTCCTTAAACAGCGTGGTCTCATTTCGTACATAAACATCCAAAGTACGAAATAAATGCGAAACAAATTCATATATGTCATATACATTTGTATTTATATTATCCTAAAATGAACTTCAAACTAAGACTATAGAAAATTCTGTTAGATTTTAATAAAAAGTTCTTGAAAAATTTCAACTACAAGTCTTATAAACGTTGGTTACTGTGACACGCATTTTCGATCACCCTGTACATATATAGACGCACGGTTACATCAGTTCCACTTTGTGTAAAAGAAATGACATCCGTAATCCAGATGATATACCTTACATTTACGATTATCCATCGCGCCCGCCTATAATCAATTATTTATGTAAGCTCACATGAACTGCTTACCTTAGTACAAAATAGTCCATAGCAATTTACAGGGACAACAGTATGACAGCTCCTATACGACACACAAGTCATAGAAATGCACATTTAGATTGATCCCGAATTTTAATTGGTAAGCATCCTAGCCCCTTTGACTAATTATCTTTGGGATGCAATTGTGCGTGACTCTGACCACTTGTGCGAATGTGTTATTCAAGGTAGAATAAATATACTCAAGTGGTCCAGTTGTGTTGACTCTTTCTGTCCCGCATTCTTTTTCCCTCTTTTATACAACTCAACGATCCGAAGCCCGTAACGGTGCAGCGCTTCGCTCACATTCGTTTTGGCCCTGTTTCCTGGACTCTTCGAATGAATTCGCCGACTGTCTCGACTTGGGCAGAGAGGCACGCGCGGGCGATCCAACTACACCGACAGATGGTCGCGAGGCCTCCTTGTAACCTTGGGATCTCTCCCGTACAGTTCCTCAACATCCGACCTCGCGCACTCAGTATTCACTGCCACACGGTCTGCTGCGCGCGATCGCCAAAGCTATACTAGACGACTAAAGCTTGGTATCATCTCAAAGCCTCAGGGTGTAGGACAGTGATCGGAGCGCCGCTTTAAATATAGTGTAGACATCAACAACAGCAATTGAGGGCGGTAGTAGTACCACACAAACTAAGATCCGACCGAGTGAAGAGCCTGCGTACCCACTTGATTGCTCTGTATTAATGTACACTGTGCTGCTAACGATCTTATATATCGAACATAGTATTTACATAGAACGACCAAGACACAAAAACAGAGACAACAATAAAAGTGGCACTGTCAAAAATGACAAATGATGATAATTAATTCTAATAACTAAAATAGTATATATATATATATATATATATATATACTGTCTCACCGAGAAGATGACACAGAGTAAGTCGTAATAAAATTCGGGCTCGTCCAAATCGTGAAACGGCAGGAATGTAGTTATATACATTGTAGTGATACACGATCTTTAGGACACTTAATGTCGAACGATCCAAATCTGCAGTGCTTTGCAGTGACATCGGTAGCTAGCATTGACAAAACGCTTTGAGTTTTCAAGTTGCCTACCTCAAATCAGCGAATGTCAAGATACGCGCTTGTACGCACTCAGAAGAAATTGTAACCTTAACCTATATTTCTTCAAATCGTTTTTGAGGCCAGTCAACTTTCGGCATCCGATTTTTGTTCGAGCCAATGGATGAATCATATACGTAAAGAAATGAGATGATGCTCAATTTAGTTACTGTCAACATCCAAATAACCAACATAAGAGATGGCGCAACCATTTCCTTTCTAGCAAGCCAATGACAGCTACCATGATACTTAGTCAGTCTGTGTCTGCATTAAACTGCTTGTTAACCATGGTACAATAACATAAACCGGTTAACTGTATTTCATTGGGAGATGTAACCTGTAGGCTTATTACAGGCACAGTAGACAAAGTTTTTCTGTTGATCTACACATGTTTTTCATACCACCCATAGGTTGACTCCTTGTTTATTTTCATATGTCATTTTATCGCTCTAAGAGTGAATTTTCAATCAACTACAAGCCTTAGTTCGACAGTTGTTCTTACAAATGCGTAGCTGTGATGCAATCAGTTACCTTACAGGTCCAACAACGTTTTTGCTGGATCTGTTGTGTAAAAAAATTACATGGGTAGCCTTCTGGGCTCGATAATCGGCGATCTCAATTTCGTTTAGCTGTTCGACAGCTCTTCGTGCTTCGAAGACCTCGGTTATCTATATTTATGGTTGAACGTTCATCAGATGACACGGCTCTTTACCTCTTGGTTGCATACTGTAAATAAACCGAACTTGTAGACATAGGGATTATATTTGGACCTCCTTGGATCATCTTTTGATTAACTAGCTTATTTTGAGAAAATTGTATACTGTTTGTTGCTGCTCCTTTAAATACACTATACATGTTTTAGTCGAGCCACCAAAGCTGTATAGTCTTTAATCATGAGGCCGTAACTGTACTTTATTAATACCGGGAAATTTGTTAACATATGTTGGTGTTTTGAGTTCAGCTGCAAGCGTGAGCAATTGCACGAGGTTACTATGATTGGATTACTCCGGTACTATTCAAAGCCAGTTAAAGACTAGCGCATCCGTACTCGCAGGTATAATCTGGCTATTCTTTGTTCGGAAAAAATTTGAACGTTTTCATGAAATCCACATATCTTGCAGGTAAAGCACAATTCTTACTTGACTGCAGCATTGTTTAATTTTTTTTTGAAGTAAAAATAGTACGAGAAACCATGTTAGGTTTTGCTTCTAACAGGACGAAGGTGGTTGTTTATAATATTTAGAATTATTATTATGAACCAACTGCCAGAACACTTAGCTGCCCGGGATTCTATTTCAAACCAGAGATAGAGCAGGTTGTTCTATATAGACGAGGTCTTTATTAGTGCGGCAAAATCCCCCGTTATTTCTGATGTGAAGATAGGTCACGTTTGTGCCTGTGACCGGAAACACCGACAATATTTGTACCTCACAAGTATAAACTACTACGCCTTGAGGTGCCCTTTTTGGAAAGTTAGTATTAGGCAATGTCTTTCACAATAGGGAATTGCAAAGGTCAAAGACAACTTTCGTGACCTAACTTCTTATACTGTCAGGTAAACCCTTAGGACACTTGACTTGTTCGTTGTTCAACCAAAAACCCACGTCAAATACGATTAGTCTAGTAACAGAGCAATTGGTTAGTAACACAGCAATAACACGACTAGTAACGTAACTGTTGGTTTGCATCTAATGACCCAAGCGTTAATATGAAGGCAATGTTCGTTCGTTTCTATACTACAGGTGGAATGCATGACAGAACCCAACAGTGGCCATACAATCTTCAGTTATTTCATTTGCGAATCAATTCGATCTAGAATTAAGTTCCATATAGGGCTAAGCAAACAAGTGACGTACAACTAGTCCAGCTTCACATGGAGTTTAAATGATATGGCTATGTACACCTGTAGGCGACACGTTTCCCGAATTCGAATTTCTGCAAGCTTTTGTTGAACTAACCGGCAAGGGACATTAGTTTTTTAAGATGCACCAATGAACTTTTTCGAAGCTAAACATATACATTCCCAACTACATTGTCAATTCTTCGCGCCATATTAATCCCTATTAACAGCTACTGATTTACATTAAACCCTTTAAGAGTAAGCGAATATTTTATGAACACAAACATGGCAACTATCAATCGCAACTGATCCTATAGGCTCGTGATGGAATTCTTAATAATCAAAAAATATTCATTCTGAATTTCTATTGATACAATTGCTTGAACAAGCAACGCTTTCGTGTGGGATATTGAGAAATACGATTATATTGTCCGCATAAGTCATTTACATTGTAGGGGGACACCTTACTAGACAACAAGTGGAGTGAATTGTGCTACAGATATTATTTTTAACCATAGGGAGTCCACCCATGAGGCGGTGAGAAGCCGTGATATGGAGTGCTATGATTAAGAATGCAGTTCAACACGACAGTTGCCATAGGCAGAGGATTTATAGGATTGGAAATTTCTCACGATATGTCTCTATGGCCAGCAATAGCTCCCACAGCCGATCAATACAGTCTAAACGAACACTATACTTAATTAGGCACGAAGGATCAAGCAGCGATCAATCGTTGGATATCTTTAATGCTAGCAGAAGAGAGACGATGCCACCGCGGGAATTGGAGCAGCGTACCCCATAGGAGGTGTGGGCGGTTCGACCGGCCCTCAATGGCCCCATAAAACGCCAACCCCAATCTCAGTTCCAGCAAATGCCATCTGTAGAAGCGAAGGTCGGAGTATACATAGATCTCCCCAACTGACCTGGAAGCCGCGCGTATCCGTTTTCGCACCACGCGACTCACAACCGTCCGCTGTTATAAAAGGGCCGCGCGGAAAAGAAAAAACTCATCGTTCCGCTGGATCTTCGGAAGTTTCATCATCTTTGTTACAGTGATTAAGTGCATCAAACATGCATGTTCACACGAGAAATATTTATACGGTTCGGCTGTAAAGTGTTAGCGGAATGTCGCGGGTGAGAAAAATAACGATTCGATAAACGAACGCCTTCGACATTTCCCTTTGTTGAACCGAGGAGGTCGAAAAAATTTTCCTGTAGTTAATTGACTTCTCTCATCCGAACTTCACATGTCTAAATTTATACGTGGGAAATAAATTTCTTTTGGGAGATGCCTGTTATGGAAGTGTCAAGTTTATGGCGTCCGACTTGGAATGCAGACCACTGCTTTTGGAACAGGTTTTCACTTGTTGTAATGCGATAGTTAGACTTAATTGCGTTATGGAAAATGTGGTCTATCTTATAGTGTTTCTTTGAAACGGCATAAGGTTATAGGCATGATTGACACAAAAGCAGATAAAAATACGCACTTTTATGGCATTGCAATGATGCTGAAATGACGAGCGGCACCCAACGATAACTTAGCCTTGACGGATGACGGCTTCGGTCAAAGCGTGATAAAATCTTTTTTTACCCCTTGAGAGACCAAAGCTTTCTATTGAGCAGCATTTCCAGAAAAGACCGATTTCCGAATTTCCATATTGTGGATGTTTAAGTAATTTACAAAGGCCTGTCTGTGTTACAGAGAGGAACAAGTCGCCGTGCCAACTTCTAGCGTCAGTCTGGATTTACCAGATAGTTCTAGATAAACTTCGTGTACAAGCTGCGGCAACACTTTTAGAATCAGTACGCAGAAACTCAGTTACGCAGAAATGATCAGTAACATTTATTATTATTACTATTATTATTATTATTATTGCTAGTAAATGTAAATGAGAAAATGCTGATAGTATAAGAATAAAAGCAAGTAAACAATTAACACGTAGGCAATCCTGAATTCCTAAATTCTTTTTGTGTGCTTTTCTAACTCAAAGGTCTGGCAGACTCATACTATATATACACCCAGCCAGAGCTTAATTACAACAGAGGTCTATACGGAATTCTTAAAATTGTCCGTAATCATGAATCTCCAATGCGATGCCTGATTACGAATACAAACACCAACCATAGCTGCGCATGTGTGCACGATCCCTTGCTTAAGCTCCGCCTGTGATGCCGTAGGCTGAGTACGTTCTGTAATGTGGAGCGATATAGTTCAATCCATTTTCTGTGGCATTGTTCTGACTGAAGAAGACCAAAAGTCCGGAGCGCGATATTTGTTCGTTCTGACAACGGGCAGCGACCTGCCCGACGAGTCTGAGCGGTAACTGAGCTGTGCGCTGTGATAGATGTGATGAAGGCATCTGCTTCAGTGAGCTCTTGTGTGGCTCATATCCGCAGCCGAGCCCAGACCTCAGGCACGAGGCTAGCTAGAGCGGCCGCTAGAGTGGCCGCCAGAGCGGTCCCTGGAGAGGGGAGGGGGAAGAACTATAGCCGTATTCACGGAGTTGCCGGGTAGTCCATGTGCGAGCCTGTTTGGCCCGTAGATCCACGAGGGACCTGAAGAGTAATAGCGGGGAGAGCCCGGCAAATAGGACCCAGAGCGGCCGAGTGGGGAGAATGACGCGAGTATCGACTGGGGAAATTGACGAGCATTGCATCATTAGTACGGTTGTTTCTGTAAGTGGGTGCTGTCGAAACATTCTCGGAGACTCACTCTTTACACGTACATGCGATTATTATTATATATTATTATATGTATGTTATATCATTATCATTTTAGAGATCTCGCATGACATAGTCTGCCTTATATATGAATCTACGTGTTAATGACGACAACGCGCCTTGAGCATATTCTAATTGTTGTGAAGCATAACTGATATGCTATACTTTAGCAGTATTTGACTTGAGCATAGTCATAAAAGACAACTACAATTATCATGCAAAAACTTATGTCTTCAGTTATAGTAAAGATATAGTGTTTAGTGTGCGGCATACACTTATTGCCTCATATTGATTTAGTCATATATGGAAGCCGAACCGAGTCTTTAGGCTGCCACCTGACCGCACCATACTGCAAACGGGGAAAAATTATTGAAAACGCTGGGTGATATTTTATTGGCCAGTCCTGGATATGTCAATTCTTGTAATGGCTTTATGGGTATAACGTAGGCGAGAGTACTTCGAACAGCAAATTAAAGAAGCTCTATCTTTCTTTCTCTGTCCTGTTTGTTTAATGCCCGAAACTCTCTTCTTCGATTGGATGAAACTTATTTGAGAATAGAAGCAGAAGCAGAATTCAGTGCTCAAGTTTCGTGAAGCCCCTGTCGGCCTTAGAAAAAATCTCGCAAGCTAACTCCTATCTAACCTGCAGCTGCGATGACGCGTGACATCACCGCGGTAAGCCCTATTAAAAGGGCACCGCCATTTCGGAACTTCTTGTAATCCATAGTGGTGTACGTGTTTTTGTATCCTTGCGTTTGCTTAGCAGCTTCACCCACTCATCACAATTTGAGCGCACTGCATCGGCACTCTATCTGCCTTACATTGCCAGTTTCAGTGTTGGCAAACTGAACCGCATAAGAAAAAAACTTTTCTCTTATTAGCTGTCTTTACACGCTGAGTTAAACTGTCTTTAAGGGTCTGTTTAAAGTATCAAGTCAAGTCGATAAAGTTTATTAACCAGCACATAACAACATCTCATCAAGTTCACTGGCCAGTTGGTCACTTCTAGACAGGTTGGCAGGTCGAGCTCGGTGCATTCGTATGCGCCGTGCGGCTGGAAGAGACACGTAGGTGCGCGGGTTCGATCCCTCCGACGGTGCACATTTACATTTATATGGGGTCCGTCTTACGAAGTAATGCAAAAACTGCTACCGTGGACGTTGGCTGATGGTCAGCTTTAAAAAAATATTTAGACAGGTTGGCAGACCACGCTTTTGGACAGTAAAGGGTCGACCAGAACCCCGTTGTTCACATGGATAAACTTGTTGTTAAAGAAGCTCCCTGGATACCGGGAGACTCCACAGTGAATGACTCACTCTGAGCCTAGTCTGTCAAGCTTTGAGGAGGAGCAGGATTCGCGCCCCTTAGTGTACCTCTGGCCCGCTAGAGGCGCTGTGATCGTAGCCATGTGCTTACGGACATTTAAACCGTGCGGAATGACACGAATTAAGTTGATATAAGGCCATATTTTAATCGGATCAGCATATATATAAGTGTTTGGAAGCCTAAAGTTCAACAAATTTACAGAAAAGTGTCTCCCTACATGTGTGGGCATCGTTTGCAATCTCTAGCAGACGACACTGAACAACCACATGAGCTACTATCGACTGGCTAGAGCAGAATCGAATCTTACGACGACTGCTCGTGTTTCATGATCAGTCATTCGCTGTAACTCTTTTGAACTGCCTTATTTTTTTGTCGACTTCGTTTTAGAGTATGCTCGTAAGCTTTCGCAGAATACTCGCGCATCCCGGTAGAAGGTGGCTGTGTTCACAGGTAAACCTTGTTGCTACAACACCTCGACAGGCCTTTCCTATCAGGTTGTGCCCAGCCTACGCTAAATGTGTAAATTTGTGAACTCTTTGCTATCTTTGGTTTTGTTCCGCGTACGGCATCTAGTCTTCCACTGGTTAGCTAATTTAGCGAATAGCTCAAGTGTTTACGCGTACACAGACGCATCACGCCGCTATATTCTTTCTCTGTTTGTATCGTTTACGTACGTGTATACCCTTAGTTCGTTTTTGTGATTGTTCCTCCACCGTCACTGCGACAGCGCAATTTCTCATAGCTCAGTCGGCTAACGGGGAGGGCGTTATTCTAGGCAGCTTCTGAGGTTCCGCTTCTCGTGCTGGAGTTTCTCAAGAACGGGGTCGCCTGTACCTCTCGCCAGTTTACCTCTGACGACATCTCAAAGTTCGCGCAGCTGACAGGAGACTGTAATGCAATACACACAGACCGTCGGACGGCGAACGAAGTTGGATTTGATCGTTGCGTTGTTCACGGAGCGCTATTGAACGGTTTGGTGTCGGGACTGATAGCGCAAAGCCTGCCGAACTGTGTCGTTCTCAGTCAAGAGTTGCACTTCCCGCAAGCTTTGCTAGTTGACGAAACCGTAACAGTTTCACTCGAGCTGATCGAACGACGGAAAACATTTGTATCAGTTAAGTACACCTGTCGCGACACGTCACGACGTGTGGTGATGCATGGCGATGCCAGGCTGGCCCTTGCAATCAAAAAGCCAAGGAACCCGGCTAGCAGCCCGTCAAGTGGTGATGCATAATACCCTCAATGAATCAACGCAGCGATAACTGTTCATCGATCAAGATCGAAAAATCACCGAGTTTCCGTTGAAACTATACGTTACCGATAACGTGTACGCGCTTAGTTACGGAAACCATTCAGTATAAGAACACTGGTGTAACTATAGTTGTCATTGTACTTAAAAGAACGCCATGGGCGTCCAAAGCATCTATATCGTGAACAAATCCGGGGGGCTAATCTATCATTGGAACGCGGTTACCGCGGCCCTCGAAGTTGAGAAGACGTTTCGCTATCCTCTTGACATCAAGTTGGCCGCCAAACGCGATTTAAACAGGTGGCAGGTGACATTCGGCGAGAGGGACGGCATCAAGGTCGGTAACACAATCCTCGCCATCAATGGGGAGCCTGCCGATGGCCTGAAGCTAAAGGACGGCCGTGATATCGGCGAAGTGTTAGAGAACCCCGACAATTATCCAATTAGCATCAAATTCGGTCGAATACAGCCGTCGTCCAATGAGAGGATGTTTTTTGCTTCAACTTTCCATTCCTTGTACGCGATCGCCTCGCAGCTCAGTCCGGAGCACCGCTCATCTGGAATCCAAGTGCTGGAGGCCGACTCGTTCCGACTATATTGCTATCAGACGGTCACGGGTATCAAGTTTATGGCAGTCACCGATCCTCGACAAGCCAACGTTGACACCTTTCTGAAGAAGCTCTTCGAGGTGTATGCCGACTACGCCCTAAAGAACCCATTTTACGCACTTGAACAGCCGATCCGCTGTGAGCGCTTTGATGACCACCTGAGGAGCGCGGTGGAGAACATAGATCGATTGTAAATTATCCAGCGTTAACACTGGCAGATCGGGTACGTACGCACGTTTAGTATATTGGTTCAAGGAGATACGACGGTGGAGGACAGCTTGAGCTCAAATATAAAAATGATCTTACAAAAGAAATGCCCCTGTTGTACGCATACCACAAGCACACTTATTAACCCCTGATTATTTTATGGTATTATTGTCGTATCTTGGAATTAAGGTTTGGCAAGTATCAAATTTATCTAAGTAACCACTGGATGCTTCTAGACCATCAGCACTTAGACTCCTGAGCAACATTTAGAGTTTGACCAAGTCGCTTCACGAAAAATTCTCAATAACAACACAGGTTTTAACATATGAATGATATTTTCTAACAATACATGTCACATATTTGCTTCGAATAAATGTAAATAAGTGTGGTCTTCCTCGGTGCTGAGTATTTTACCACAGCAACACCGGAACTTGAGAAAACGCTTTAAAAACCGCTGTAAAAAACACGCTGTAAACTGAAATGTTATATTAATGATTATGCTGATGTGTTTTGTTATTCAGCCGCCTTCGGATGGTTTGGCAGCTCGTATGCAAAAGGGTCTACCCAAAAAACTTCCACTTCCAGGCATCAAGAAGGTCATTCTCGTTTCATCGGCAAAGGGAGGTGTAGGGAAATCCACAACCGCAGGTAAATGAATGGCTTTCCATTATATTCAGGTAGCTTTAATAAGAGCTAATGAAGGGGTGAATGGCCATGTTATGTCTTTATATGTTGTTATATATGAACGTTACCTTGGAAGCCAGCTCGTCATTTTCCGTAATGGAATACATTTTAATGATTTGCGCACAGATATTAAAAGTTCGCGTACTAGCTTACTCAATAAATTACAAATTGTTTAAGAATAATAAAGAGGGTCTTGTATATTCCGAGTTTCGAATGGTATAATTTGTGTTTGTACTACAGCGTTGATTAGACTAGAACTAGCGATTAGAACAATTTGTATACATATCATACAATCATATAATGTCAAGTTTTCTGTATTGCGCAATTTTTTATATTCTAGTTAATCTTGCGATCAGCACAGCAAAACAAGGTCACCGTGTCGGAATTCTTGATGCAGATGTATTTGGCCCTTCAATCCCGCAGATGATGAATTTGCGAGGAGAACCTGAACTCAATAAACGTACGAAACTCGAAGCGTTCGATTGTACTGAAACTCTAGTGCGTCGCCCTATGCCTCCATATGACTATTCGTATAAAAAACCCTTTAAGGTCTTTAAAGAAAACACCGAAGCGATATGGGTTTATTCGTAATGACCAACTATGATATTTGCAGTTTCAAATATTTCTTTCTATTAGGTTTGTATGTCAAGCGTTGCATATTGCGTTAGCAGCAAACAATTTCGAATCTCCATAATTTTTTTACTTTCAATTGAAAATAAATCCGAAAATATTGCTTGAGGGGAGCGCAGCTTTTTAGTAGGCTCTCATCTTACTTCCATTATTTTTACATTCATTGTATACCAATCAAATGTGCATGAATAAATATTAGTCCGGGAATATTTATGCATAAATATATGTATGTATTTTGACGCAATGCTTATCGATCGATTTCTGTAATACGCTAACGTTATGGGCACAAATTATTGTAAATGTGCTCATGTGTGTTTTACTTTCGTTTTCAGAAAAGCAAATGTTACCGCTGATAAACTACGATGTTCGCGTAATGTCAATGGGTTTTTTGGTCAGCGAATCCGTCGCAATTGTATGGCGTGGGCTTATGGTGATGCAGGCGGTACAGAGGCTTCTCCGGAATGTAAACTGGGGAGCTCAGGGACTTGATGTTTTGTTCGTTGATATGCCCCCAGGTTTGTGTAAATTGTATAAATTCACACCAGAACGTCGTTTCTTGAGTTGTTTTTTTTACGTATTTGAATTCCACGTAGGCGACATTTTTTGTTGATCTCCAGTAGTTTTGTTAACTTTCTCAATTTTTATCTGTTCGGAAATTACATTGTAAGCGTGTAGGGGCGCCAATATCTAGTATTTGAGGGTAAAATTTTAATGTTTCATTAGTTCTAGCGCTAGGTTATCTAAACTGCTTTTTCTCGTGACTATATTTTCCTATATGCTTTTTCTAGGCACGGGCGATGTTCAACTTTCAATAGTACAGAATATACCAATAGACGGTGCTGTTATTGTTACCACACCGCAGACTGTGGCTTTGCTCGATGCAAGGAGGGGTGTTGAAATGTTTCGTAAGATGGAAGTGCCACTCCTAGGAATCGTGCAAAATATGACGGAGCATATCTGTGAAAAATGCGGACATATAACTCATATGTTCGGAAAAGATGGAGCAGAGAAAATGTCGTCTGATATGGGAGTGGAAATAATTGGTTTGTATTATTATATATTGAATCGTGTATTGGTGACACCTCACTGAAGATGAAACAACCGTACTATTGCAAAGAATTATATTACTAACGTATTTTCTTAGTTGTTCTTTCTTTTTCTTCTTCGTTCTGTTCGTTACTGTTTTCAATATTTTAAAAAAGGCGTTATTTTGCAACAAGACGAACAAGACGAGCATCCGCAAAGAGATTTAGCTGGCATCCTAAATTAAAATAATTTCTGAATTTTTCTCATAGATGAAATATGATTCTTCAATATGATTGTCGCACTTTAATATTTAGGACTTCTCTGGAACTATATGTTCATGCTATGCGTGAGTTTTTATTGCGGTCAAATGAAAAGAAACGCGTATTAAACGGAATATCTTGACCAGAAAGTGTGAAAGCTCACCAACATGTCTTAGATTTTTCCAACTAATCCACAAAATATAGACATCTTTAATAACGCGTATTTGCTTTCCAGGGAGCATTCCTTTAAATCTAGAGATCCGCGAGTGCTGTGATGAAGGCAAGCCCATCGTTGTTGTTGAACCTGATTCATCAGTAGCGAAGGCATATAACGATCTGGCGGCTACCGTGCTAAACAAACTAGGTAAAGCTAAATAATATAAATAAAAACAGTAGAAATAGAAATAATAGAAATAAAATAAGATATAAAATAATAGAAAAACAAAAATAGATGTCACTGTAGCTGTTATCTTATGTTAATAAATATGCGCTTTTTATATCGGTGTTTATTCGGAAAAATTACAAGTTGGCAACCGTTCGTTTGACTCGGGGGCTAGGTAAAGGCGCTGTACCCCTTTCGCAGGTCATTTAGTAGGGCGACAAAAAGATAACGATAAGATTATTAGATCAAAGCTGTGTAGTATTAAATCTTTATTTAAATTGCATGTATATGATAGAAATATGTACTCTAGGGTTTAGTTGATAAATTCAAGTAAGGTTTGAAAAGTGCTTGAAACTTTTGCAGTAAAACATTTAAACAAAAATGAATAAAAATTAAACAAATTTAATTTTTAAGGGATGAATTACTATTATGTAAAATTACTTATGCATGTATTCAGCGAAGAAAGAAATATACCTCGTTGATGATATGTGACATCCGAGCGGTACGTAAATAATCTACTTTTTGTTATTGTGCGCAAGGTACCGAGTTGAGGTGATGTAAAGCAGCACAATTTTGCTGGCGACACGTTCCGTACTAGACTACTATCCTAAAGGCGCAAATAGCTTACTCGTTTTATAACTGTACCATTTCTTTTGGAACGGTTAGGCCTAAATCGATCATTAGCGCTATGATGCCTTCAGTTACTAGCGGTCAGAGCGAGTTAGGGTAGAAACACTGAAAACTCACACTAGCCCTCTCAGCCCTCTCTAGTCAGACATATATCGCAGCGCCAAGATAAATGAGAGCGAAGCCATATAAAGAGCGTATGTCATAAAGTCTATGTCCATAATTCTGGTCACCTTTAGTGGGTCATTTTTGGCCGAGATCAGTAAGAATCTGCGCAGCATATCTCCCGATTTCCTCAGCAGAATTCACAGTTCGTAGCCTAGAGATAAAAAAGACTTGTTATACTGGAGAGCACGAAATCAGGACGTTTCAGATGCAAAACACATCAGAACCTTTCATGAACGATTTCGAGCTTCAAGTTTGAATAATTGGCACACACATATTTGCGATACACTTCTACTAGATGAGTATTCTTTGCTTAGCATGTATCGGATCTTCGTCATCTTCTAGCGATGAGTTGCAGTCATGCAACCGCTTACTAATGTTTTTCCCGGGAACCCCAGTTGTTGGCCTGTGAATTTTCGAGAGCATAAAATTACAATCGCCAAGTCTTGTACGACGGGACCGTTTATTTTACTTTCTATACTGAGAGTCGTAGGATCATGAATAATTGCTACTTTGCATAAAATCATTGTGTGTTTATAATTCCTTCGCCATACACAAGTGCCCGGTTTTATTAAACGAATTTAATTCAATACCGATATTTGCCACTGCAAAGAGATACGTATTAATCGTTACAGTTATGCGTGTTTACAACCCAACCTATTATAAAAGTAGATCTGCTCAAAAAAAGGCAAGTGATGTAGGGGACGACCATTGTCTTTATTCAAAACGGTCATTTGTTTCCAGAATTCTTAATTACGAAAGTTGGGATGCGATGGTTCGGCTGCGACTTCAATGTAGATCTACGATTATTTTATGATTCGTATGACTAACACTCCAAAAATCAAATCTCGGTGTTCTCACAAAAAGTACATGATTGCATCCTTTTCAAGGCAATCAAAGAACTGTAACGTATTAATTTTCACCTTCTGCAAATGAGCTATTTTGCTTGGGGAAATGGCACAGAGGACAGTTCATAAACGACAGTACCTGCAAAATAAGGCAAATAACAAAAGGCATTAACTAAACATCTTTTACACACAACCGGCTTCATGATATCACAACCGTTGCAAAAAGTATGATAATTTTCGGATAGCTATCATAACGTGCCAATCCTATTTCATTCACTTCAGCATGCACTCCGTCTTTTTACGCAAGCGCAAACAAAGTAAAAAGAATGTAGGTGAGGTTTCGTATTGTTATAAAAATATTCGACTCAACTAAACGATATGTATACGTAAACAACGCGTATGTGTTATGATTTTGCAGGTTGTGAGGGTAGTGTGTGCGATAGGATCTCTAGCGTCAACAAAGTAGAATAGAATGGCATGTGATTTATTCGATACCTCAGAGCGAAAAGCCGAGTGCCTACATTGGTCACACCTCCAGGCTCGTTCGACGTCTGTAATCACCCCTCCCGATGCCACGCACAGCGGATAACGTACTCCACATGTCGGACAAAGGGTTGAGCTGCAATAACCAAACGGCATTCAAAGGCAACTTGTTTTACATTTTCAAAATTGGTTGCCTAAGCTACTGACCCACATTTCTTAGTTTAAGATCGGGAAACATCTATAATGTTTGAGAGTCGTCAAACTACGGGACAGTCCACTCTCAAAAGAATCTTTACATGGCCAGTATTTGAACTTTATTTGATTGCTTACCAGTAGCCGTTTTACCAGCACACTTTTGTAATACGTATTGGTACAATTGAGTATGCACTAATATAAGAAGTGTTCTAGTCTAGAACAGCACAGAGCGCTCTTGTGTTGGGAACATACTCGTTTAACTAGTTCTTTGGTATCTATAATATATCGCCCAAATCTGTAGCAGCTCATCATATATCAACGATATCATAGTGTGTGAACCACGCTTTCAAAAATAACGACAAAAATAATCGACATCATCGGTGTCTTACCCGTCAGGTAGAGCGATGCCGCAACCCATGCAGATAGCGTTCTCAATGTTATTTTGTTTGGGTACATTCTTCGAGAAAAGCCGAATTGACATGTCCTCAAGTTTCTCACGCTCCGGTGTCAAGAACTTTTGACTGGTTTCAAGATATGTCAGCGCTCTTGAGCAGTGGCCCCAAGCACGGCATATCATCGATGTTAATGCTGGCCATACAAGAAACAATTAAGAGTCACACATGATTTGTATTTAGTAGGTATGCTTAGACCTGTTATCAAGACGAATTGCTCTCCGAGTCCTAAGCCAGCTATTCAAAACCCAATTCTATAGCGTCTTAGAGGCCTGTTTAGTTTAAACTCACATTGCGTATCTGTACGAGGTCCAACACTCTTTGGAATGTGGCTTTATTTCTTCATTATTATAGTTATTTTTTTCGCTCACGTGATGCCAATGAACCTCATCGTTGAAAGGTACGTTGTTACGCGGCGTTATCGGTACGTCACAACCAAATAAAGTTGTTAAGATACAAACTTATAAGCTCTAAACACAAAAAGTTAGCTAATCAAGTTAATTACTTTAGCTACGGACCGATCAGCTGGTAAACCGTATCGCTGTCGAGAATGTCGTCGTATTCCTTTAGATGTAAAGCTGTGACCAGCGCCCGTTCGTACTTTTCGCGATAAAACTGCCGCTGAGTGAGCGCCAAAAAATGGTACGCCTGCAGATGTTGTATTAACCGCATATGTTGAGATTTGTATTTATTGTGTCATCATATTATGGATAATGAGGGGCAAGATTGTTGCGAATCTGTCGAATCAGTTACAACAAAGTAGAATTTGTGCTGCCCAGCAGCACATATTAATGATGTATATGAACTTTTTAACTACTTTCTGCAATTTTTACATAAATATTCGTCCGATCACTCCATTTGGGCTATATTTTATCATGATCTGTGCTGTTGCGAAGTGTATGCGTTGCGACTAGTCTCTGTTCCCTTCTAAAAAGATCGATTTATTATATGGTCACAATTATATGGTCACTTTCAACTTTATTATTGAAAGTTAAAAGCGACCATACAGTTTTGCGATATGCTTAGCAACGCGTTAAGCTGAACTAATGCAGAGCCAATTTCGGATGCGTGTGCTAAAAAATAATTTTGAATAGGTTACAGGTTATCATGTTTAGACGAACAATGGTCACCTGTGCAAATCTCCAGAGATTGTCCTCCCCGGCAGCGGCCAACGGCTGAGTTCCATCTGCTGCAGGCCTATTTCTGTTGGTTCTGCCCTGATCGCCCAAGGTGGCTGCTAAGACATAAATCTGTTTTCTGAGGAGGCTCCCACCAACTCGATTTGAGCGGGCCAGCTCATTTAACAGACGCGCTGCTTCCCTAAACCGCCCAGCACGCCTGGAATTAAAGGACACACATGACGCGATTCGAACGATTTCAATCCTTTAGAGAGGTACAATATGGTTAATTATACAAGGGTGTGTCTTTCAAGTGGCAGACTGCTTATTGACGAGTTTCCTCAAAAATACGAGACATCGAAAGGAATACATTTTTATTTAATATGTCGTGATCATGAATGTTAAGAATGTCCGTTTGAATTACATCAATAAATTGATAAAAAAAATCGTTTAAAAAATCGGTATTTGAAAAGCCGGCTTTTTAAATCAACCTCGTATTAAACGGCTTGTATTACACTATAGGTGATGTTTTTCTGCGGTTAGTGCGAGAGACGCTCCAACCACTGCAAGAATCTACTCAATAGACGCAAACCTGTATAATTCTACCGCTGAAAGTATATTGTCCTTTTCGATAAACTGTCGAGCATACTTGGCAAGCAGACCACTAACGTCGGCCACCTGGCCGTGATCTCGAGCTAACTCGACAGCAGTTTTCCATTCGTTCAACTCGATACAGACCTCCATTGCGCGGGTATGGGCGCCACTCTGTATTAACACAGTAATTTAAAGAAACATTCATAGATTGAAATCAAGGTCTAAATAATACGGAAGGGGTCTGTCTACCAGAAAAACAGCAAGGAAGTTAAGACTTTTAGTGGATGTTTCATAGATGAGAAGGGGGGACCCTGATTTACTGGGATTTTAGGTCTTTTAATAATCATTGTAGGTTGCTAATAAAAAAATAAACGCCACACATCCCTGAATCCTCATAAAAAAACAGGCTCTAGTCGTTACTCCACTGCAGCGTAAATCTCCACATTACTGTTCAACGTAGGAGAAACGCATTAACGCTGCGACTATCACCTGCCAGGGTATTTTTAATCCTGTCAACGAGTAATTGATAGCTTCATTACTATAATGTGTCTATGACGATTTGCAAACGGATTTCATTCTGCAAGTATAGCTTACATTAACGAAGCAATGTACGGCTTCGTCGCACATTCCAACGGACTCGAACATTTCTCCGATTTTGAAAAGGAGCTCCTTATTGGTCACCTCCTCGGCCACCTTCCACAGCCCATCAAAGTCTTCAATCATATAGCGCGCTGTAGCTAAGCCGGCCTGATTGTGTGACTTTTCAAAACAATGAATAGCCTTTTCCCTGCAATGGAACACGACTTTTTTGAGTTGACTGAGCAGAAATCACAGTAGCTATCAAGGAAAAATAGTGATTGTCGCTTTGTGCAAGCGAATAAAAATTTATGCCAACAGCATTGTAATTAAATCGGTTATTAATGGCTGCAGCGGTCCCGATTTCCAGTGAAGACGCTGCAACTGGCGGTGAAAAAGTTTGGATAGTATTGCCACATAGATAACGTTCGAATTGGTTGGCTATATTGGGTAGACTGTCTCTCGATGGGGTCGTCAAGGCTATCCTATAACGTTGCCTAAAGTTTGGATCTTCATAAAGTGAATCAAGCAACTTTATTTTGCACGTTACTTACCACTCTCCGTTCTCAGTACACAGCTGACCAAGGTTATTATATGCGCTCTCGATCAAAGTCACGTTGCTTTCATTCGAGGTAAGTGCCAGTTCCACGACTCGCTCCCAGTTGCCAACGTTTGAGTGCATCTCTATGGCCAGATCCCTAAAACAAAAAATATGGCAGTTATCGCTCTTGCTCGTATAGAACACAAGCGTAAACTATTAGAATCTCTATTAGCTTTGGTTACGAACGCCGGGCATCAGAGAACGGATTGCGCAATAAGATTTCCCGGCCGATAGGCTATTTATTGTGTTTTGGTGTTTATATAAGAGCTCGTTTTTCTTTCTGCGTTAAGGTTAAACATGTTCTTTGTAGGAGTACTTGGTAGGTGCACAAATAAGCCTATTTAATTAGTGAGCTTTTGTTTAGCTCTACAGCAGGATAATGCATGACAACTGTTAGTTTTGCAGATAGTTGTCACTTCAACCCCCGTCACTTCAACCCCTAAGGTTGTCCGTCCCGAGTATACCTCACAAATAAAGTCCGATTAGTCATTTAATTAGTCATCCAATTAGTCATTCCAACGTTAATGGTAAACCGAACATTCAAGAATACTGTTTTCCCTGAAATATTCTCTTACTACTCACACGCGGTCGTTGTTGATGAATATCTGTTCTGCCTCGTCAAATTGATCGAAATACGCTAGAACTTCGGCTTCGCGTACCTCGCGGCTTGCTAACTTCGCCACACGCCGACAAAATAGGACTCCATCCCAGTCCCGCACACGCACCAGGGCCATTTCGGCAGCGTCAAGGTCACCCGAGATCATGTAGTATTTGCCCATTTCGCGCCTAAGAATTATATGTCAACACAAATAGGAGTAAAATGGTAATTTCCATAGCACGTGTGCTTCAGGTTTCATACAGCAAAGATTTATTACTGCCACGACGACTAAACTAAACCGGCCGCTTCGATGCGCCGCCGCTTTGACTGGGGTGGCAATAATAATCATCATTCTCTCAAAAAGGGTCGTCTAGTAAAATTTTGTATTTGAAACTGTAGTTACTGATAAGCGTTGCATCCATAAAGTTTATGCGGCGCATCGAAGGTTTTGTGTGGGAGCTATTCCTATATATTGATCCTGATTTGCAGAAAGGCTGCGCCAAGTTCTGTAACTTGGCGCTCTTGCTCAAAAAGGCGATCTTAGAGAGTAAAAACGTATATAGGACCTAAGGCTTGTAAGCTCAAAAAGGCGATCTTAGAGAGTAAAAACGTATAGAGGACCTAAGGCTAAAACTTTCAACTGGAAAACAATTTATAACCCTCGGGTCTAAGATGGGCTTTTGTTATTGAAAAAAATAGCTGGGTTATTATTCCGTATAGCACTCGTTAGGGCTGACTAAAACTCGCCGTTTTAGGCGTTGGTGGAGTACCTGTAGATTTGTTATCTAGAGCAATGTAAAAAACAGGCAAGTCATTCGTTCCATCCCTACCAGAGAATGCTATTTGAATCGTTATCCTCGATAAACTGTACAACATCTGCAATGTTGGCTTTCTTCAGGAGCTCGTTAAGCTGCTTCAGTAGACATGTGTCCTCCACGACAATATGATTCCTTATCGACAGCACTTGTTGAGGTGCGGCCAGGATCTCGTCGAGGAGGACGCATTTGACGCGGAGCTGTTCGATTGCACAAATGTAGCCTGAACAGGTTGTCGCATTTTCGGTTTCTAGCCGATGAACCACTATAAGTCGTGTTTTCTCCATGTATGCAAACAACTCCGGCTCATCCTGAAATGATGATCGGTTTTTGATGAAAACAACGTACGTTTCAACCATCCAAAGTTGCTGAAGCGGCTAACCTGTATCTCGTATACAGCACGCTCATGCCTGTTCAAATAGTACATATATAAAATAGGCTCTTCCAGCTAGACACTATATAATAATAGTAATAATTTTATTAGTAATAATAGTACATTAGTTCGATATTTAGTTGGCGTTTTCTCAACTCACCCAAGCCCATCGAACGTCCCAAACATCTCGCCGAATGAAATCTATCTGCTTAGCTTTACCCGATTCGCCTTCGACCTCGTACAGGCTCAATGTTCCAGACATGTCAATTATAGACATGATGCTGAAATGAAATGGCGAGGCGAATGTTCGGATACGTATATAATCGCAATGTGCAATGAAGAGGATCCGGTTGCTAACCATGCAAAAAGCTGAAACCTCTGTAAGCTGCACTGGGGATTAATGTTAGCCCTCATAAGCATGACGGTGTGAAAAGCATATTGTAGGTGCACACTTGTAAGTTCCTCGTCCCCGGATGGGTATTACCGCTTGATACGACAAATTGCCTAGCAAGTCGTTCAACAAGCCAGTAAAAATGCTGCACACAGCAGGGGTGAACAAACATTCATCATTCATGTAAAAAACAGTTATTAAACAAAGTGAGGGTGTTCCTTGAAATATTGTGCGCTGCGGTTTTCAGGATAAAGGCGCTAACCTGTCCGTGCAGTTAAACGCAACCATCTTCGGGCGAACGGTAAGATTGTACTTATGTGATAGTGACACATTAGGCAGTGTGTAACGTTTGATTAGACCCGATTCGAATGCCTAAAATGCATTTAAATGCCAACCGCATAGTTATTGTCTCAGCAAATGGTATCCCCACTCGATAGTTTTTTCAAAGGAGACATTATGACACACATTATCTGACGATGATTCAATATGACTGATCAAATTAGAATACAGACAACAACAAGTGCTCCATCAGTTGCAGCCAGGCAACAGATTTCTTCCAGAGCGTTTGCTAATGCAAATTTCGAGTCAGGCTCGGCACCCGAAATTTTAGAAATCCGGCTGCAAATCAGACAAAATGTAGACTTGCGTTATTATTGTTGCTATTACTATTTGTATTTTCAACAAAAATATTAACATTAAATTATATAGCACTGATTGTCGCTTAACGAACGAATTTAACCGGCTCCTGGACGTATTGAGTAATCGAGTCACAGTTTGTATGATTCACTTTTGTTGTGGTTCTTGTTGTTTGTCACGTTCGTTCTCAACGCGCTGCTTCACGCTTCGATACCGCCAGATGTAGAGATCGCAATGTGAAGCAATGGCAACAATATCTGAGGCTACAGCCATACGGATCGGTTCGCTCTCCACGATCACCTGGTCCACCAGAGCTCCTATGTTATCCCATACTTCGATATTGAACTGAAAACGTAAAAGGATATCAGCAAGGTAAGAGCAATAGAATACATATATACATACATACATACATACAGAAACTCACACCACTGAGGATTTTTGTAAAAAGGTACTTTAAAAAGCACATTCTTGTTAAATTTTGGTGCAAACATTAAAAGGATTATTTAAATTCTATTGCATGAATTTATGAAATAAAATACCAGTGAAAGGTTCCTCGTTACAACGTTCTTAGCGAAAATGTTCAATATTTATTAGTGCCCCCTCTAATATTGATTACCAGTTCATCGATAGTTGTAGATTAATTGGTCGCAGGCACATGCTTTTCGAACTATCCCACAAGTGGAAGACTAAAGGCGTTAAGCCGTAACATCATGTATTCTATAATTTCCGTTAAAAGAGCTTATGCACCCGGGGTATTTTTTTTAGTTGGCTCACTGGATTTGTGGCATTCGGTATCACTAAAAGTGACACTAGCTCTTCTAATGAAAGAGTCAACTATAAATAACTTGAACCAGACCTGATCGGGAATCCCGGCCTGATTTCGCGTAGCGATTGCGGCGTGGTCCTTCGATGCTGCCATGGCCAAGACGCCCCTCCGGAAGTTGATATTTTTCTAAAAATATGCAAAAGGACGCGTCTTGTTGTATTATTAATTTACAGTTTTTAACAATATTCGTACCTTTTTTTAGGGCTGACCGTCAGCCAATATTTAACGTCCACGGTAGCGCATTTTACATTATTTCGTAAGACGGCCCCATAAATGTAAATGTGCAACGGTGGGGATCCAACTCGTGCACCTACGTGTTCCCTCCGATCGCAAAGCGCGCACGAATGCGCCAAGCCACCGAGCTCGGCAACAACATTTGTATCTGTCGAATAGTCCCGAAACACATTACCTCTGGGCCATTCTGTTCTCATGTATCTCTCAATTTCAGACTACGCAAAGGGCACTCCTGAAAGCTACTAGCCTGCGGTACTATTTGACCCTGTAAAATGAATAAAATATTGGTACCTGTCCATGTTTGGTGTCCCAGATTGTGAAACATTGCTCTGCTCGATCCGGCTTCGAGTAGCTAAAGAGAACGCAATCCGCGAAATAGCACCACATATAATCGGGCCGCACATTGACGAAGTAGATGTACGAATCCACACTGACGGCTAAACGTAATCCAGTACCCTCCCAGGTGCAGCCTTGAAAGATGCGACACATATTTGATGCACAATTACAAAGTATAGAACGCAAATATCGTTATAAGCAGTGCGTGTGTGTTGTTGAAACCAAAATTAACGGCATACTTAAATATCGGCATGTCGTGTTACAGCTAATCGTTAAAGCATATCTGGAATGCCAACAGAGTCGACCTAATTCATAACTTTCTACCGTAAAACCTGTCTACTACGCCTATCTCCGTACTATAATATCGCCTACCTGTGATATGTTTTCCTGGTACGACGAGTGTGTGCAAGTACTGGCCCTGGTTACTAAACAGTTTGATGACGTTTTTTCTGTCCGGTTCACGGGCTTGCAAAAGTCGTCCAATGACCGCAATCATACTGCCCGATGGTGCCCACTCCAAACCCGATATCATCATGTCGCAATCGATCAGTATTGGTACTGCGCGATGTAAACGCACATGAACATAGCGCAAGATTCATCAACGACGCCATCAGATTATTTCAGTGATGAGTATGCTGAATTAGAATTCGTTGTTTAAGCAATATAGAACAGTCTCACCGTAGTCCACTATTTAGTAGTACAAGATGTTTAAATAATACCTGCTGTAGCCTCGAGTGGTTATATGCTTATTACTCCTATAGCGGTTCGCGCAATACAGTTGTATAGTCGCAACTGGACAGAAAACATTGCAAATACATTTTATTAGAAATCAACTCACATGGATCGACCTCTTTTTTCAGCAATTGGATGTGCCCTTCGTCGGTAGCGATAGCGAGACAGGGGACCTCGTTCTCGTAATAGCCTCCACCAGGCCGTTCGCCTACCGGCCCTCTCTTATGCCATTTGATCTCAACAATGTTAGAATTGGGCGTCGGCGCTACCCCGCTCATCTTCGACTGCACACGATGAGTTAGCGTGTACGCAAACGATTTAAAAATTCGTAGTTTAATCAAATTGACAAGTTCATATTTTCGACTATCGTGAATAACAGAGTGAACCCTTTCACGGCCCACAACTGAATGATGTCGAACAACTCATTGAACAATTCAGGCCTAACTCATATTCGCAGTTAGCTGATAGCGAGGGAAGCTCTACATTTCGCATTGAAGCGATTAGAATTCGGTGTTTCCAGATGAGTGTGGAATGGGGAAATATGTTCGGATTGAGCTATGAGGCTGTCTACGTGAAAAATTCCAATCACCGTGTGAAGGCTCATGTATTCATGGGTAAGGTGCATGTATTCATGTTGAAAACCATCACGAGATATAGGACAACGTTGTGAATACACCGAAACACAAAAGCTGGGATAAGAAATTATACTTACGACAAAGTTTCCTCCATGATCGTAGACGTGAATTTCGTTGGAACGTAGTCCGAAAAGGAGATATTTGCCATCAGCCGACCACTGTGAAGCACCGTTATTTTTCAATTTGATTTTAGTCAGTCGGCAAAGTTACAATGAAATACACCATTTCACCATGACTTTTTCTCGCCTTTTGCTACTTAAGGAACTGTATTATGGCAATATTCATATTCAGACTCTGAGCTTTTTATTCCAGAAACGAATACTATGTTGTACAAACATAGAAGCTTAATCAACAATCAAACATTGTCCCCATCATACCACGCATTTAAGTTGACGTAATTATTAGCATTATTAATGGAAGTCGCAAAGTGATTCCTTACTTCAACGAGCTGTAACGAGACCCCTTTAAGTTCTTTTCCCCAGACGCGATTTCCGTCGACAGATCCGACGATAATTGCTCCGTCGTCATAGATAATGCATATTCGCTGTCCATCGCCAGACCAAGCCATGCCTCTAACGACACTTTTATTCCTGTTATTGATCATTTCTTCAAACCATGCACCCTTATGCAGCATCCAAACAATGATCAGGCCGGATGAGTCCGAAGTCGTGAGGCGTTGATGCTTTTCGTTCCAGACCATCAGCTGAACGGACCCTGAACGATTGCAAACCGGGCGATTTATGACGGTATTACCAACAAAGTATTGCCAACAAATGTAAGGTATACAGAGTAGTGACTTGTTGGTTATACATTCTATCTTAAGATAACTTATATCGAAAAAGGGTAGATAAGGATACGTACCTGAGAGGCGGATGTCAAATACTAGACAATTTTAGTCATATACCAATAAACTATTACATTAGTCATTATTAGCCTAGTATCATTATTTGCCCAGCTTAAAAATGATCGCCCGCTTTCTGGACACAACCTCCAAATTCAGTTGAATCATGCAGTTAGTATAAGGTAGATGAAATCAATTTTTTCGTCGTGACCAGCGAGTGTATCAAACCTACTTAGTTGTCAGCATATTGTGCAATCGTTTATAAATTTAATAGACATTTATTGCACTACATTATAGGAGACATTTACCATTGTGGCCCTCAAGAGTCTGATTCATCGAGAGATTCGAGGTAGCAACGAGTCCCTCTTTGGGGCTTTCCAATTTAAGTACCTTAAGCAACCCTTCATCTCCGCCCACGGCAATGTGACCATCCTCGGCGTTCCACGAGATACAGCGTAGATTGACTTGATTGGGAATCGCTATCTGTGTATACATAAAGATTGCACACATTTAAAATCGAATGTGCTCACACTGCTGCTTCATATAAAGGCAGTTATTTGTTTTATTATTTGTCGTATTACGCTGTATAGTAAAATCTTCACGCATAGCTATCAGAGCAAGTTTATTTGTTACTGTTTGTTACACTAGAGGGCTTCTCAGGTGCTTTCGGGTTCAAAATACCTTATTCGCCGGTTTTTGCTTTTAATGTAACGCCACCTCAAAGCATTTTCATCCATATAGCTATGGGCTCACCTTTTTGCTGAGGTAGATGAACATTGTGATGCAGCGTAGCCGATCCCCTCAATTTCACCGACGATATCAGCTGTGTTGGACTTGAAAACAAGCTGCCACCGGTCTTGTAGGCTTACGATGTGAGGCCCTGCGAGTTCGCGAACTTCAGAGTTGAACGTCACCATGGTTACGACCATTAGAACGGGGCGTTGGCAGAAGAAGCTCGACGGCCGTTCGAAGGCCGCCCAGAGTGCTACTTATCCTGTTTGCCCCCCGTTAACAAGCTACAGTCGGCAGAATCGATGTCCCGCTTTGCAAGTGGATATTTACAAAATAAAGCTGCTGATGCGCTTAAAGTTCACTGTTTGGAAGGTTACCGGCTATTGGGCTAGATTGAAGGATGATCACGCGTCAATATTTGGTCCTGAGTGCACCTTTTGTTCATCTGTAGACTTTTGTTTTGGTGGAGATTTGTACACATGGCACATCGATCACTAGAAGCAAAAAGTGAAATACATTTGCGGATAACCTGGCACTCAAATAACGGCGGAACTGCGTTCTAATTTGACTCGACCGATATCTCGATACGGATATGTTATTTATGCACGTGTTATCTAATAAACCCTTAGGTACATGTCCATGTTGAGAAATCAATAATCTGGATTGAGCCGTCACACACAGCAGGTGGCCTATCAAGTAGAATTACTTTGAAAGGTCACATATTTTCCACTTTGATTGAAGATAGCTCCTATCCCTAAGTAAATCGGTTAAAATTGAAGGTTGGTTTTGGCAACACCACTTCACTGGAGCCGTTGGTAGACAGTGGCCGAATAGCAAAACTCCATTGGAGAATGGCTAAATAGAGGAGCGTAAAATACCTTTTCTGCAGGAAGTGGTAAAATGCGTTCCCCAATGCTTGACTTTGAATCAAACACCTTTTAATAATTCTTTAGTAATTCTCTTTTTTACCCAAAGCGGGCCAATTGTACCCAGTTTGAGTAAAAAACGAACGCATCCCTGTGGCATATTTCGGCGCGATGATCTGCGGATGTTAGTGCTTCATGCGGTACAACTTCGCGAGGTTTCTTGTTTTAGATGTGTACACTTCGATATACAATTCTGAAGTGTTTAGTCGACGGCAATACCCGTCAAATGAGTGCACGCTGCGCGAGTACTTCGGGAAAAAAATTAGCACATTTAGGATTATATATTCTAAAGTAAATTGTGAATGACTTCATTAACGGACATTAGGAGGAGCTGCAGTGGTCTATGTCATTTTTCGTTCATTCCGACTCTGACATAATACCGTCGACTGACGCGGTCGAGGTAACTAGAATGTGATCTGGAACTGCTGCCCGTCTTCTGACTGTACCGATGCACCAACCAAGGGAATGGTTACGACTGGGAAACGAGCACCAATCGATGGGTGAAATTCATGATGCAGAATAACGTTTAACAGATCAAACGCATTTCATGCTTCGCTTATTATCATACAGTGTCTGCCTTTGAATTGAAGTGATAGACTGCGCATCTAATTTGGCCATGACATATACTACAGCCGCCGACCGATTGGGTAGGCTTTACTTAGGGGGGAATTTGCTTGGGCTTTTACTTGGGAGTCGAACTCAATGGCTTGGTGCATTCGTGTGCACCTTGCGACCGAAGGAGACATGTAGGTGCATGGGTTCGGTCTCTACCGTTGCACATTTAGATTTGTGGGGTCCGTCTTACGAGCTAATGCAAAGAGCGCTACCGAGCACGTTAAATGTTGGCTGATGGTCAGCCCTAAAAAAAAGAAAAAATACTTGGGTAATTTAGTTGTCGTCACACACAACGCGCGCCAAACGTTTGAAGCTGTCCATGTCCACTAGGTGGCGCTGTGGAACAAAAACAGCCATCGCCTGGTGTCGCCGATCGGCGTACACAGAACCTGCACAATTATATTCAGCACTACTATCATTATGATGACAATTTGAACCATAGCGAAACCACACGTATTTATTTTTTCCTCGTCATTTAGTATATTTTCGCTTTGCAGAAACAATTGGCCTGTGCTGACACATGGTGGAACTGAGATCTGTGTACATTTCAAGGCATTCGTTGATGCATTGCTCGACCTTCATTGACTTACCTAATACTGAAACGAAGTAGAGGTTCACGGACATCGTGAAGTTTTAGAATTCCAATGACCAGTTTGCGAACGAGCCTGTCATCGTGAATGGGCTAGCTTTGTATATTTACACAGTGAAGAACTCAACACGATGCTCAAGGGTGTCATTCTGTAGTTTGCATGGATTACCTAATGACTAGACGGCATTCGAAGGATATAGTCTTCTGAGCAGTTATAGCCACTAGCAGGGTATTTCTTGTTTGTGGCTAACGTCAATTCTCTAATCCTTGCCGAGCAAATGCAATACAACTGTTGCGGGCTGCAACATTCACGCGCGACGATGACTGGAGAGGTTTTAGCATCGGCAATCGACTCTTAAGATGATTTGACCATATCTAGTATTCTGTGCAAATTCGTAACAACGGAAAGAGAACCTGGTAAAAATTAGGAAGGACCATCAGTGACAATGGAGTCAACGGTGTATCGTCGGAAGCTCCTAGTTGGACTGGGTGCGTGCGCTATCGCTGCAGGCGCCTGGTATCTATTCCGTCGGAAGTGTGTTTGCGAAGAGTGCTTAGAAGGTGACGGGAAGGCGACTGTCTACCTCATTCAGAACGCAACCTAATGGCGTATCAGCTGTGAGGAGATCATCTCAGAAATTAAACACTCGAAGGTGATTGCGATTGACTGCGAGTGGGTCCTGTCTAAAAACGGGCGGCGGAAGGTGGTGGCATTGCTGCAGTTCGCAGTCTCCCCCACTTGAGTAGCGTTGATCCGGCTATGCAAGCTTCGCTCGGCGCCGGAAGAGCTGGCGGAACTGCTCAGGGACCCCAGTATCGTCAGGGTTGGCGTGGAGGTACTCGACGATGCGGAGAAGATCCTCCAGGATTACAAGGTACCGGTTAACGGCTGTTTGGATCTACGCTACATGGCGTTGGCGACGGCTAACATTCAGCAGCAGCTGTCGAAGACACATGCCGGTTTTTCATTGGCGTCGATGACCGAAGTACTTCTTGATGTGGAAATGACGAAAGACCCTCGTGTGCGATACTCCGACTGGGAATCTGACGAACTATCAGACGAACAAATCACTTACGCCAGTCATGATGTTGTGTGCGTGTTTGTACTGGCTGATAAGATTGTGCGTTTCAATAACTGGGTCACGCGCGCGCTCGGCTGGCAGAAGTCCCGCAGAAGTCTTCGTCATCGTCACACAGGCCCCAGAATAAAGCGCGCCGCTCGTATTCTGCACGTAGGATGCCTATGTACGAAGAGACTTCTTGCTAAGTCCGGACGGCGAGACGCTATGCGCGTGTGACGAGAGTAAGGCACGATGGTACGCGGATAACGGTATTGGTGAAATCGTTAAAAAAAACAACCCCCTTTTGGTGAAACTAAAATTAGAGCCTGCGCAGCGAGCTGTCCTGGACGGCGAGTATTACACGCCAAAGAACAACGTCTGCGTGGTGTGCGGCTCGCAGAGCAACCTTGTGTGGAAGAACGTCATGCCGAAAGAGTACCGGAGCTGCTTCCCGTATCCCATGCGGCATTACATCGCGTACGACGGCGTCCTCATGTGTATCCGATGCCATAGCGAGAGCTGCGTTTGCGACATCATTCTGAAGGAGCGTCTAGTTTGCGACTGTAACAAGTTCGTGGTAAACTTGTTTGAGGACTATTGTGATGATTTCACACTATTGGCTCTCCGGAACGTACAAGCCAATTTTTTCAAGGCCGCGGCAACACTGCCGCTGCCCCGAATATTGCGAACTTGAGAACCTTTTGAAGAACTGCATTTGGGAGCACTTGCTCGCCGGTAACATAGCTGAGAGAGCGGCATTCATTTGCGAGCACTTGCTCGCCGGTGACATAACTGAGGGAGTGGCAAGGTTAGAGAAGACAGTTGCGATGGATCAATATACTCCGCATGGTCACAAAATCGTACGGCATAACGCTCTATACGGCGGAGGCCTGAACAAGTTCGAATCGATGTGGCGGGAGCATTTCCTCGAGCGAATGTCACCGAAACACCTTCCACCGCTCTGGTCCACCGATCACCATCATGAGATAAATGGTGTGGCTGTTTTTTCGTGACACTCGAAAATTATTTCCTTGGGCTACTTAAAAAATTCTCTTTCAATTTCATGACCGAGGCGATAGTTGGATAAAGATGAAACATTCAAGTGAATCGTTTTCCATTACTTCATAAGACAGACCCCGTAAAGGTAAATATGCAGCGGTGGGGACCGAACCCGTGCATCTACAAATGTCTCCTCCGGTCGTTTTAAGGTGCACGCGAAGATAGCAAGCCATAGAGCTCGATTATAGAAATATAAAAATTGTTTTTATAAGTATCATCCACCATTAAAACCAGGAGTAGCGATATATAAAAAGCTATGTCGACTTCGCAATAAATCTAATGTGCTTTCCAGTAGCAGGCTAATAGCAAACCGCAAACAATTGTCTTAATTTCGACCATCTTTTTTACCCTCGATGCTGTCTTCGTCTTGAACACTCGCTGGCTTGCTAACGCTTTCTGTCGTACGTGTCTCATTTGTTGCGCTCATGCAGGTACTGGCGGTGAAGTTCGCTTTTATCCGGGACGTCGACCCAAAGCGGGCCCCTATTCTAATGCATCTTATTGGCATTAGCAACCAGCAGGTGGATGAGATTCTCGCAAAACTCCGGGACATGGATAAGGCGAAAGTTGAGAAGATGAGCATCAAAGAGGTACAGCTTGATAATTAAATAATAAATAATAGTAATAATAATAAATATAAGTCTTGATAATTAAGTGTGACTCTGTAGTTCGCTGCTACACTCAGTCATTGGCGGGGCATCAAATGCATATTGGTTTAATGTTATTAACATGTTGTTGTTACACATGCCCTCATAATTTGAAGGATGTTCAGCAAATTGTTTTTTGTTTCCCCACATACTGCAACTTGCGTAAATGTTTTTAATTTTCTGAACATGTTAAAATGAAGAACCGAGGTTATGAGCACGAAACCAGCTCGGTGTTTTAGGCAAAGGTATTATTGGAAAACAAAACGGCTACATCATTTCGAGGCTATGGAAATATATGCTGAAACGCTTGATATATAACCTGTATGTTGTTATTTGTTGCAATACTTTATCAGCACGTGGTCTTTTTCGCAAGAATCTTACTGAAATTCAAACAAGACAGAAGTGCCATAACAAGATGGGGCAGTTTTAAAGATACAACACCTAGTATTAATTATTGATACTACTAGTTTTTTAGTGATAGCACGAATGCCATAAAGGGAAAGAACACTAACAGCATAGACAATCTTGGCACAAGGAAGATGAAGCTCTTACCGTTTTGCAATACGTATGACACTGTAAAAGCAACTTTCAACGTTGGTGTTTTTAACGAAGCGATTCGGTTAATCATTGAAGCTTACATAGAGAGTTATGTAGATCCGACATTTAGTGACATTTTTGTACGTTAAGCACGTAGCAAACACTTCTTTGTTCACTAATGGTTACTCATAAAAGCTAAGCCACAAACCGTGCTTTTTAGAATTCGATGCCTTTTGATGTGAATTATTGCCCGAACACATGCTACGCATTCGCTATTTAGTCAAGATCAGTATTCTCAATAGTGTCGTGTTGCCTTTTAAGAGTTACGAATGTATAAAGAGATGATGATAAGGATGAGTAAGTGAGCTTTCTAAATATATTCAATTTTTTGGATTCGCTTTCGACAGGTTTTTGTTCGCGAATTACCGTAAAAACTACGTATACATACATAGACGGACAAGAGACAGTTCATGCGCGTCCGTTGACACGGTGCATTTATTTACATATTTTAATTTCTTCAACGGAACGTTCTTCAGTCGCCATTACTTTCACCTCAAACAGTTTGTTAAGTTGTTGCAGATATTTGCTTTGCTAAATCAATCTGAAATCAAGAAAGTTCCAAAAAAGAAACGATAAGCTCGTCTGAAACGTAAGCTCGCCTCACACAGAGTATATTCACTCGAGACAAGAGCATCAGAGATATGGTCTATAGCTGTTCGATGTTCCTACGGTTTAAATGATATGTGCTTTGCAGGACGACGGAATACATTCCAACAATCACTGCTTGTAGCAGGGATAATAAGAATGTATTTCAAATATATAATGTAGTTATTTGTGTTGGTCAAATGTGACCACATGCAACTCGAAATCAATATAAAAAATTGGACGCTGTTCTTTCAAAGTAAGAAAATTATTCGGCAAAACTTTCTATTCCATGGTCACCTATTTTTAAGTTGTTTTGCATGTATATATAACTGCGAGAAATGATGTTTCAGGCAGGAGTGTTGGAGTTAGTGCATTTGACTGATAAACGGAACACTCGATCGAACGGCCGGCTTGAAAAATAATTGATAATAAAAGATAGCCTTCGGCCAGATATGTAAAAATGTTTCGTTTTCTTGCGTCGCTTAGTGAGATTTTTCCAATGTTTTTAAATAATGAGACTCAACGCATTCTTTGTTTTCTTAAATGTTTTTTTCTTACATTCTCTCTGAACATGTGCTACAGCTGTTCCGTAGCTAATTGTCGATTTTATACATGGTCTTTAATCGTCTCGGTAATTCTCGTGTTTTAGTTCTAACCAGATGTCACCGCTGCGCAATAACACGAGGCAAGCCCAGAACAATTTCTAGCTACAAGAAAACATGCAACATGTTTGCCCGAGCATTTGTGTGCTAAGTATGACTACATCCAATTAGCTTTACACCACCCACAAAGCTACGCGTGTAAGGGGATCACGAAGGCTACACGAGACTACTTCATTACCTTCTGTACGGTTTGCTTAGCTGCTGTGACATCTTGGCAGAGCTTGCAGAATAGGTGGAGACAGTCGGAAAGGTTAAAAGTTCTCGGATTTTCACAGAACCATCGAGCCATTTTCGTAGAAAGCTCGATTATCTCTTTGATGTGGGTTTTCAGCCTCTGTACATCGTTCTCAGATTCCTATGGGAAAGCAGAAAAAATGTATAGATTTACGCTCCGTATGCATACTTTCCAGTTATGTTCAATGATGAAAGTTAGTTTTAGTGTAGCAACACTGAGATACAAAATAATATAATTGAATGCAAAAATTTGTCTTCATATTCATATTCAGTTGCTTCCATATGCAGTTGTGTATTTGCACATAAGTTCTTTCGTTTGATAGTATTTCGATTGCCTTTCTCAAAGGATAATGGAGATTTCGCACAATTTCCGTAACTAGAATAATCGGTTTCGCTCCTATTTTCTGGGCTCTCTTTTGTAAACTTTCTCGCTTTGCAGCGTAGTTGCGCATATCATACCGCTTTGGCCAAAGGTTATGGCAAAAGTTCAAAAATTAACTGCCTGGTTCATTGAATACCGCTGTTTTTCTTGGTTGTGTTGAACCGACTTCAAGGGCACTCACACTGATAAACTGGCCAACTTGTTTCCTGAGCAAGGGTAGTTCTTTTTCGGCTAACAGAGATTTGACGTTCCTTAAATTTGTTTCGAATTCTGAAACAGCTTTTTGTATGGAGTCGAAGTCTAGTCGATGTGCTTGCTCAATGCCGGCCAACTCCTCAACGAAGAACAACGTCCCAGGATCCTTCTCCAATGCACCTTTAACGACGAAGTCTAATAAACTCAAATGTGCCCCCATTCCGTTCGAACCTACGCAGCTGCGTAGCTCAACTAGTTTGCACAAATCTTTTAAACGGAATCCAGCTGCATTTCCTGCGTAGCTTCCCTGTGAGTATAATTGATGGGGTTATTCATCTAGTTTCTGGTCTCGTCTATCAAACTTAAGCTTGAAAACGTTTGTTATAAATGATCCCGTTTAAAAGTGCAAAGGCTACAGAAGAAAACCATAACTGCCTTTTTCTCATTTGGTCGTTTTCAAAATCAGTGAGCCTATTCGCAGCATGGGGGAAACAGCGCCTTTCAAAGGTTAATAATTATTCGGTGGCAGGGTAGGAACCACCTATTATTCCGACAAATTCATGGTATTCGATACAAATTGTTTTCCAATTACATTGTTTACATGTCTCTATTGCGGACAAAAACATTCCGATACTAGCAATTACATTTATCAAGCATTAAGTAAACAAATTGGTGTCGGGGTACAAAATCAGATACACTAGTTGTTATCTAACCACCTAATATCTAGACATTTTGTACTTTGCTTACCGACCGAATTAATGTAGTTTCCAATGGTTAGCACGCGTCTGAAAAAGCTTTTCAGGGCACTTGAATTTAGGATAGCCTCACACACTCGTATATAATTGCGAAGAGATGTTTCAAACGAAGTTGCCATAGGCTTAAAATCTTCTTTGAGAAGAAGGGCCGTGACAAGGTTTGGGTGATCGGGCAGCCGTATCAAATCGAGGAAAAATCGGTCACACGCTGCCAACTGCGACGGATCCCCCGAAAAGGCTTTCACCTTTTCAACCTGCACATTGCATCATAGTCTGGTTGTTAGACTTCTCATTGTAAATGTCATATTTAGGATATTCGCAAGTTAATAATACAACTGCAATATATATATATATATATATATATATATATATATATAT
>MNPL01007775.1:6120-16753 GCA_002081605.1 Tropilaelaps mercedesae | reverse complement strand
ACGACGCCGGGACAGATGTCAAAGACGATGCCGGTCTCGTTCGTATACTTCACTCTGGCGGGAACCGTCTTGCCGACGACGAGCTCGTCCTCTGTGTAGTACTTGCCATGCTCGACGACCGACTCCCGGAGCGAAACGTAGAGCTCGCGCTCGAGCAGCGAAAGGCCTATGACTCGGCACGATGTTATCTGACCTATAGACGAAAAGGCCAATGTAGTGTAAGCGCTCGAGAATTCATACGGAATTGATAGGAACACACACACGCACACACCGGTAATATTGCGCCAATTCGTAGCAACATTTCGATACAAGCGTAAAAATATTTATACTCTATATTTTATAATTTCCAGAGAAACAAGAATCTACCGGGATAACGGCACGTATGAAGTAACCAGCGCTGGTAACGAACCTGGCGAAAAAACATCCGATGGTTCCTTGGTTTCGTCATCGCAGGTGTTCTCCTTCGTAGCCACGGCGATGAGCAACGCCTCGCGCTTCTTCTTTTTCAGTGGAACCTCGAGTCTGACGAAGGCCGATGTCACCTCAACGATAACAGCCTTCTCGATGATTTGGCCCAGCCTGACACCATGAAAATCCCCGAATGGATCGTTCTCGTTTACAGGAGGAATACGCAGAGAGCAGTAGAGCGTATTTAAGATCGGGTGCTTGTACAGAACGACTGCTGATATTTGCGACTGCAACGAAAGCTGACTGCCGGCGTCGGCTCCCCGCGGGATCTGACGAGGTTCGATTGCGCCCATTAGTTCACTGTTCAGTAGCCACAGACCGAGACCGAAGGGGTCACATTGTACGATTGTCGCTTTGAGCACCATGCCTACCGAACAGCAACATGTAATAGCCAAAACGTAGAAAAACCGCTTAGTGCAGGCCTCGCGTTGACATTGTGCATCTACAAACACGCGTGTTTGTGTATGTGTGCTATTTTTAACCGAAATATGTGCCTTATAAGCCCAAAAGCCCTTAAATATCTGTCTGCACAAAAGCAAAGCACGCTAAACAAAAAACAGTTCAATCATATAAATGATTCTATAAGACCAATATCATGATGTTCTCGTATATGGTCAATAACAACGATACCGCGACGCTCAGGGCGTTTACAATGTTACGGTAATATTGACAGAAAATGAAAAATAGACAACTATCCCTGACACGCAAAGCCAAGCAGTACTAACCAGGCATTAGCGTGTTTAGGTTCCATTGCTCGCCTTTCTCGACGACCTGCTCGAACGCGTACGGCAAAAACTTGAGGCGGTCTGTTTGGCTTTTTCTCTCCACTCGTACGAGGATCAGCTCTCCGACATGCAACGTTCGTGGGGCATCCTTTGCGGCGAGAAACGCTCCCCCAGACCCCAGACCATCGATGCCAGTTTCGAGGGCGTAACCGTGGTCTTCTATCGAACTGATCGCTGCTTGAAGGACCATGCCTTCACAAAGTTGATCTCGAGAAAGTCCGCCGTTGACGTCCTCGGGGACCGTAGATACAACAGGCTGTCAACATTGAGACAAGTTATTCGCCAAGCCCGTTACGTCGTACCATTTTATTCGGTCCATGCGAAAACGATACTTGAGTTAACGACGCTACGAGCCTCACTTATATATATAACAACTAATAATAAGTATATATATATATATATATATATATATATATATATTGTGGGGGTTTAGAGCAGTTGCATCGAGAAAACGCCGAGATAGAGCAGTTCCACTAGCAGAACGTCCAATTGATTATTCAACCGTCCAGGCGATAGAAGCACAAAAAATGTAGAGGTTAAGTAGAAGAGGTATTAGTTTGATTTCTGGCCATCCTGTTCGTAGCCGTCTCCAACCAAAAATCAGACAAACGAAAACCTCTTTAGCACTATATGGATCTCGCACCTCCTTCCATCAACGACCATCGCGCCAGCGCCACAGTATATTTGTCATCAGGCTAACAGCCAGAAAAACTTAAGTCTTTCATCTTGAAGCCTAGAAATCAGCGGTCAGTGTCTCACCGGCTTATCAGGCCGCGTCATTTGCACGGCAAATTTGAGAACCTGTCCAACTCTGAAGAGTTCGTCGAATGGCGCGAGCTTTTCTGGCAGTGGAGCATCAGCCAACGTGCGTTTCTGGTTCTTCAAAGTCGGCACACGTGTCCAACTTTCGACTAGAGTTGTGTAGGCTGCAGATACGCTGCCCAATGGAAGGTCAGCGATCACGCCAGGTAACGCTACACGCGCCATTCTTCCATAGATGTGGTGAATCGCCCTAAAATGGCAGACAGCGAAGAACTCGTTAGACGGATCAGTAAAGCCCCCTCTGACCTTCCACTATGTCGTGAGATGCATTCGTAGCGTGATTGGCGTAATGAAACTGGTTGCAAACGAAATGAAAAGAAGAACAAAGCAAGTACATCATCTCAGTGTGCTCACGATTGGGACGTCAAATCGTCTACATCTCGAAATTAACAAGCCAATAGCGCCTATCATGTTTCCCTTATAATCGTACTGATCGTTTTTTGCTGTCAAAAAACTCCTCCGCGTTATTGATACAGCTATCAGTAGGCCGAAGTACGAACAATATTTAACAACAACTAATAATAATAATAATTGGTTGGATCGTGCGTCGTGAAGACGGTTTCGTGTCCGAAATCCACTGATCTGTCCACAGAACGTCCGAATGTATTTGTCTTGAATGTAAGTGCATGTGCTCTTGAAACACACGAAGGTCTATGGGTGAATGTCCTTACCCGAGAACCACCATCCCCGTCTGAATGGTTTTCTGCGTGAGGGGTTCGATGACGAAGTCCTCCATTGGATCAGCCTCAGCGTCGGGGGCGTCCGCTTTCGAATTTTCTCCTCCAGCATTCTTAGGTTTCTTTCCTTTTTTCTAAATTGAGGGAAATTTACGATTCGAATGCGCCACGTACAAGCGACACCCATCACACAAGAAAGATGTTATTGTAAGTGAAAGAAGCTAACCCTGAACTAGTCCCGTGTGTACTTGTCACCGAAGATGTTCAGGTAAAAATAAACAAGATGTCTATGACATTTACTTGAAGCAACTCAACATGTGCGCCGGATAGGGCCCTGCAAGTTATGAACGGCTTGGGAGAGGCTGAATAGCACCACACACGAACCAGCTCCAACGTATGATTTTACGCTAAAAAACCTAATAACCAGCGATATCGCCACCAGTAGTTGGCGACAACCGCTAGAGCCGAGACCTTGGCCGCGGAAAAGCCAACATAATTGAAATGAAAGACAAGTTCTCTTTATAATAATTATTATTGAACGTTTACAAATGGCTATATTGCAGCATAATATCCTATCTTCGTTCTGATACCTGCACTTACTGGTACAGCAACTATGGCAAAAATCTTCGATACTTTGATATGGGTTTGATACTGATAATACGTATATAATAATAATAATGACGTATTACTAAATCTAACATTGTGTACTGATAGGTCACTAAATGCTATTATTCAATAATATTAACATCGCAATATAAAATAGTAATTTAAATAACTAATCATGATAATTATCACTACTAATTGCGGCATGTATCCTAACAGTGAACCGAGTACTCTCAAATTTATAATACTGACTGATTTTTTTGGCGCATTTAGGACTTTGAAAAAGTCATCATTTTCTCGTCGCTTTTCGGCCCTCTTCCGTTCTTTCCTCGCTTTGAGATCTTTTTTATCATTTCCGGCATTAACGGCGCAACCTCGCGGAAAATATTGCTCGTCCCCCGCAGGTGCTCCAGACATCATTGTCTATTTGGTCCCGAATTTCGTTTATCTGCGCTAAAGAAAAACACCTCTTGTGAGATTTTTAGACGTTAGATTTATTTTTCACAAGGTTCCTAAACTACTCGCAGACGGTGAAAAGTATATTTGCAGACGCTAAGTGGACGTTAGACTTGGTTGTTCGGTTGACAACTAGTAGCTCTGACAATTGTTTCTAATAAGTAGCTGTAATTTAGCAGTGCTGATTTGAACAAGTGCTTTGCAAACGGTTAAGTCTTCTGACACTTAACTTTCTAAAGATTTTGTTATAAGAGCTATACTAGATGCCCTATGAGTATTGACATAGCATAAACGTTTGATAGCCAAATATGTTCACTTTTTCGAAAAAAATAGCCTTAAAACTGTCCCCTAAACCACCTTCTTAAGTCCGCCGTGATTGGAATTATTAAATATGAGCTGGCGGAGAGGAGACCTAACACAAACCTTATCAGTGACAACTACTTCACGAACATACTCCGACGCCTGCGTGAACTCACGAACTAGAAACGAACGCCTCAGACGGATGATATATCATACCGACAACACAACCCTTACCTTTGTTCGTCTCTGCAGACTTCCCACAATAATAAACGACAGTCTGAATATGGCGGTGTGCTTTTGTCGAAGGTTTTTCCACTTCCAGCAGCCAAAAGCACTGCTATAATAATTGGCCAGCCGTCTTCTGAAATTAGTGCGACTGCACCGCGGATGGCACTGTTTAATTTATGACGAATGAGTTGCAGAGTTTCTTTTTTATGCAAGGAACTTTCTGCGTTCCCCGATTTTCTTCTGGCTTTTATGCTTGTAGTGCACACGGACCCTTCCGCACGTGCTGCAATGTTTTGATGCGGTCGCTCCACCATGGAAAGGACTCTCGGCTGTGGTTCTTCGTATTACTCGAGCCGCAATGCGTTCATTCGTACGCCGACGCGCGGAAAAAACGCTTGCTAAAATGTTACGTAGAAATTCATGGATTTCGAATATTATTGCCTTTTAATAGTAGTAAGAAGTGCTGCATTATACATTACACAATTGACACTTGCTATTAAGCCTTATTATGCAGTAATAACACACCGTTTAAATTTACGGGGTCAGTTCAGACGTTTAATTTCGTACTGTTTGCTAGGCTACCTTTTTTACCAAAAAGGGTATACATGGCTTTTTCACACAGTGAAAAGGGTTCGTAGAAACTTTTTTACTACAAAGCAGAATATTACTAAATTCGATAATGAATATATTACTAAACATTACTTTATAATTTTCTACGTTCCGAATTGGTCTTCATTTCCGAATCGAAAAAGTTAGAACAATTTTATCTTCACCAGTAGTAATATATGACAGGCTCGGCTTTTTCAGTGAAAACAGTTGAAACATTTCAAAATAATGATTGTGTAAATAAAGTAGTGATAGTCTTTTCTGGTAGCCGTGTTTCCTTGACAATCCGACTGCAAAAATGAAAAAATGAAGGAAGCAATTTTAGGTAAAAAATTATTTTGTCACTTTACATTATGCCAATGTGACATTTAACACAGATGTTATATACATATGTGGGCCTCGTAATAGATTCGTATCACCACGTAGCAGCTTTTATAGAACGCGCTTGTACTAGCAGGAAAAAAAGCAAAAAAGCACAAAAAACACGACATACCTTCTCGGAAATATCGGCCTATATGAATTATCAAACGACTTCTTACAACAGCGTCTCGATAAATAGATGTCTCGGTAGACATAAAACCGAACTTCGAATAAAATTCAAGCTTGTTTACATTAGTCAGCTGACGGCGTGATCAGCTGTTCGCGTTGGACTGTGATTGAGACACCGAACCGGAGTTCTAAGGGCTCCATTACGTGTTAGTGCTGTGCATGTCGTCCGCTTTACGTCGTTTTGCAGTTGATGTCTCAATTTGTGCCCTAACACCGTCGGTACCGAACTCGACGATCTCCAACAATTGCCATTGCCAACCAGTATGGATGACCAAGAGGCGAAGGACCGCCAATTAGCCGAAGCGCTACAGCGTGAAGAATATGATGGTGCCAACGGCCGTGAAGAGGTTCCTTCTCGGCGATTCGAAACATCTATATATGATCTCGAAGAAGATCGTAAGTTGGCGGAGCGCCTCCAGCAGGAGGAGGAGAACGAGTATTTGGCCTTGAAGAACGAAAAGCCCCAGGGGCCCCGCAATCCGGAGGTCGGGGCAAAGTTTCGCTCGCTCCTCCAAAAGCACCACGGCCTTTCGGTCGTCGACCCCAGTTGGGAGACCATCGATCCAACGCCGGACATCTTTGCCATGTTCCAGGCATTCGACGACATGTTCTTTCAGAGCGCGCTTAGGTTCTGCACCGTCAGCTGGAGTCCACGAATGACGTCGTGCGCCGGCCTTTGCTGTTTTCAAGGGAACTCTTGTTCGATCCGGCTCTCAAAGCCGTTGCTTACCTTACGGCCACGCGCCGACCTCGTGGAGACTCTGCTTCACGAGATGATTCACGCCTACGTATTTATTATTGGAAAGTCAAGATCTGAGGGCCGAGACGGCCATGGCCCAGAGTTTCACAAACACATGCGCCGGATAAACGCGGAGGCCCGCTGCAATATAACTGTGTACCACACGTTTCACGATGAGGTGCGCTTCTACAAAGTGCACCACTGGCGCTGCGACGGGCCATGTCGAAACCGACACCCGTTCTACGGCTGGGTGAAACGCTCGAGAAACTGTGCTCCGTCCAAGAACGACCGCTGGTGGGCGGATCACCAACGAAGTTGCGGGGGCACGTTTATCAAGGTGTCTGAACCCGAGAAGAAAGAACGCGATAAAACGCAGAGCCGCAAACGGACACGGCCCTCAAATGTCGGGCCGGACGATCGAATGGGCCCGTTGAGCAAGCTGTTCAAGAAAATGACAGCGACACAGGGTTCGGCTGGCGGGCAAGGTACGCCAAGTAAACCCACTCCGACGCAGCGAAACTCACCTGGCGGTTCATCGAGCATTGCGGGGTTTTCCGGATTCGCCAGCGGCTCGCACTCCAGCCCGGTGAGCAGCATCTCACGGCCAGTCACTTCCACTGTGCCTGCCCGATTCGTGCCGTTTCAGGGCATTGGCCATAAACTCGGCGCCGAAACTTCGTCTACGACTGGATTGATCCGCCCTGGCTTGCCGAAAATCAGCAGTGTCGCTTCTCCAGTAGGAAATCGCCTTCGCCAGACTACTCTCGATGGGGTTACTGCGAGACGTTCAACGTCGTCGCGATCTACGGAGAAAGCCAAAAAGCCTTCACCTGCCGATATCCTTCGGGGAAGAAGACTCATCGAGGAGGTATTCAGTAGTGACGATGAACCAGCTGATAATGCGAACGGCGACAGATCGATAGGAAAGCCAGAAGCACAAAGGCATAGCGAGCCCGTAGAGACTTTACGAAGCGGTGCTTCGCAAGCAGAATCTTCCAGGGAAGCGTCGCGACCGAGTGATGCAACTCGAGCTATGGACGACGACAGCGTTGTAGTGAAATGCCCCGTATGCTCAAACAGTGTTCCCGAACGTAACATTAACCCACATCTCGATCGTTGTCTGGGGCTATGACAAAAGCACGAAATGATTGTGTCACTCTTAGTGATTATTGGTGCTCGTTCGAGGACCCTGAGCTTGTACATAATGACTATTAAAGATCTGTACAGTCAGCAAGATGTGGCCTTGACTTGAATGTCACGCGTTGTTATCGTAAAGGGATGTTCCAGATTCAACGTGCTTTGAATGCAACGAACTTGCCGAACAATAGAAGTAGTGTTAGAGGAATCTAATCTTTTTACAGCGACGATTCGGTGAATGCTTACGAGGCGAAGTATAGTGTTACCACCTTTTTACCACTCGCACAATTTTATACGTATTTTTGTTAACGGTTTATTATTGTAAACTTTTCATTAAAGATCACGAAAGGCCTTCTTTTTATATTTTATTACGCATACTCACTTCATAAGTGAAGTGGGTATGCGTAATAAAATAGTGCATTTTTAGATCTTTACATAGTTCGTATACGGTAAATTCAACAGTGACGTAGAATAAACATGAAAAATAAAAGGTAACTTTTCAAAACAATGACCAAATAATTTTAATTGTTATCGGCTATTGCAATTGTATCTGGAAGATATTTGCTCACGCTAAATTTTTATTATTTTTTGAGTTATATATGGAAATTATTTATCCTTTGTTGACGTTACGTTCTGCGAGACGTACGCTGTCATGACATACCAAAAATATGCAAAATTCCTCATAGTAAAAGTGACAGGTGTAGTTTTGGGCCAACCTTGGATGCATCATTCACTCCGCGTGATCAACCATTCCTCTAAATAAAATAAAATTTTAAAATAATGTCAGAATTATGTATCAAAAAAATCTATTTGTGTCAATTAATGAGGATGTTTAATTGTATGTTTCGTTATAAAGGACATATTTCTACTCACGAGATGGCAGGTCAGCAGAGCGGTATTGGCGACTAGGGCAGCCATAATGGCGATGGAAGTTTCGAAAACTATTGAAATGCTTTTATTTATTTTTGGACCCCTCTTACATAGTGTATTGTGTGATATACTATATAATGCTCTTAGCACCTCGTCTGCTGGTAGGATGACGCTGACAGCCGTACAATTGAAATGACTATGTTCGGATAACAACCGTCAGCAGCCATTTCATTTTGAAACATTCTACTACCATCGAACTTCCCACACACACGGTCCGTACTTTGACAAAATTCTCAATTGAAAGCAGGTTACGTAACATGTGACCGTCGAAAATTTGGTGAGCCTTCATCTTCAATGTTTTTACCTCTAGAAAAATATCGCCATATCGCCATTGGTTTAATAGCAAATATTGGATACGCAACAACAGCTTCATTCACGTCTGCATTTACCGGCTTATGCGTTCGTCGGGGTAGGCTGGACTCGCTGTTCGGCGGATTCTGGCAAAAGCAGAACCCTCGCAATGGAAGCTTCTCCCAGCGCCCCGCAACTGTCCGCTGAACCATACACAATATAGATTCCCTCATTCCCCTCACTTTCGCCCGAAGCCAAAGCTAATTGCTGAGATCTCGTAACAGCCGTGCAACGACTCTATAGTGGTGTATTGGCCATTAACTTGTCGACTGTCTGGGCCAAATCCGCGGTGCATTTTCTATTCATTTTGGTCCGACATTTAGCTAGTTAACATTTCTTTGGTCGTTTCCATATGCTTCGAAGTACATGCCATCTCCGTTCTGTGAATTCACATTCAAAGATGTTTCCAAATTCATTACGTGCAACGTTTTTGTACGCTTCGCGTGCTTCAAGGTGCTCATTGTTTCATGTTTACACCGGGACAGGGGTTATATCTGAATAATTTAAATAATTTCCTATTTCTCCGTGCACGCTGTATAGTATTTGGACGTTGGTACGGCGTAACCGTCATGCCGATGGGCTGTAAAACACAATAAAACAGAGCTCACTGTTACAGTATTACCGTACCGTTGAAGGATTTTACATCGACGTTTTAGCCGTCTTTTTCATTTCATAAAACGCATTACGGGCTTGTCATTGCTTTGAGCTTCTTTATTAATATGCATATCAAGTTATCACAAACTCATCCAAACAGTTGTATAGTGGCATAGCTTTTAAGCTAGCAGACAGATAGATAGGAATCGTTTAAGTAAAGAAAATAAAACATCTCACATAGCAAGATTGGAATCTTAGTACAAGAAAACAAATCCGTTGGCATTTGGTAACAGCTGTTGTCTATGAATATATGAAGAAACACCGAGTTTATCATTCGCCACAATCTGCGTCGTTGACCGCTCGGGTGTTTGGGTCCATATATAGTGAAATAGATTTTGTAGAAATTCAGGCAAAGGATCCTGGCCTCTGCTGCTACGAAGGCTAAGCTCTCCTAGATCAAGCATAATATTTGTTTAGCGAAACAACTACGCTTCTCACTTCAACGTTTAATAACTCATTTATTGTAATTTTTTACCGTTCTGACATGTAATAACTAGTTATCGTCCACAGCTTTCTTACTTCTCTACGTGCTCACATCCCTTTATTTACCACGCATTCATCAACATTACCGTTGTCACCCTCTTATCGTTAACAAAACATTTACACCATTCTTAACGCGGGAGGAAGGAAAGTTAGCGTAGCCCCAACGATTTTATCTCATTCGACCCGTAACCACGAACACCTCTCACCCCGTTAGACTCTGTCCATGCTACGACGTTCAATAGCCGGTTCAGCTCTTCGTCCGCAACTTCTCTCCTATGCGAAAAAAGCACATAACGTTAAACGACCTTTGAAGTGTCCTACTTCATACTCCTATACGCCAGTGTCCGGCATTTCCGAACCTCCCCGATCTCTGCATCTTCACCACTTCGGTCTCGGATGCTCCAAAACACTTTAGTTTGTATCTTCCTCCAACAGGACACACGCGTGGACGCTGTTCCACAGCCTCCCACTGTCGGTAAGAGACGTTGATTCACGAGATGGTAGGTCTCGTAATCCGGGTTACGCTCACTCTTGATCAAAACGACGACGTCGGGCTCCGTCTCGTGTATATCACATAAACGGGGTTTGGATAAATGGCAAAGTGCTGCTGATGCTATACGGCTAAAACGTATAAACTAATGGAGAACAACTACCAAAAACCATATCGTATCATCTCCGAATTCGCGTACTATGCAAGAAAACGCTGCAGACCATGTCGATGGCCCCACCGTCACAATACAGTTGGGTATGAATTTGACCGACCCAGAATTAAACCATAGCAGGATCATGCTCGCCTTCGAATAGTTTGCCTTTTTCCTCATGAAAAAAAAATCCATTTGACTAAA
>MNPL01007773.1:17819-45371 GCA_002081605.1 Tropilaelaps mercedesae | reverse complement strand
CCCCCCAACCCCACCCCGCGCCCACAAAATGTGTCGTCGACGCTAACGCAGCGTTTGGGCATATATTTTTCTACGTAGTGTATATATTCTAGTATAGGCTACTCTACAACAGTTACGACGACGACGTCGCTGTCAGTACGTTGATACGTCGAGAGGTCGTGAACCCTTGACGCTGGTTCGTTTGCTGTTTGATGTTCGTGTTAGGCCGCTGTAGCTGACTGTCTTGTGCAGTTTGTCATGTCGCCGTTCTGCGGGACGCCACTCGCTTCAACAATCACAAGCATCGCCATGGTATAAATCGAAAATAGCAGCGTTAGAAAAAAATTGAGGACTACGAAAGCCGACGTAAAGTTGAAGGAGGCTGATGCGACCGAAGTAGCGAATATTATTCGAGGTGAATGCGATGGCGCAAAAGTTGTTACCTGTTGGCGATGCTGAAGTCTTCGTCGAGCGCATTCGAACGATGAACATCAACGATCTAACGTGAACAGGGGTGGCCTGAGGGACAAACGAAATTCTCCTACTTCGACTTCGACTACCGTTTGCCAATGCAATGGCGTCTGATCTCTGGCGACCTGTGCCGGCGGGTGTTAGCTACCGTTTATTGTAGTAGTATTTATGAGCCACTGCCGTTCGACTAAATGGATTTAGTTGGTGGAGGAATTCATAAAAAGCGCATGCATCTGAGCGGGAACAGACAGACAACAACAGACGCCGACATCGACATGTTGTCATTCGTGCATATTCGTGCGATTACTCGTGCATTATGCAGGTGATTACTGCGAGACGTGTCAGCTGCGTGGAGTATTTGTGCTCTGCAGAAACGGGCGCCCGTGTGAGAAACGAAGATGTGTGAAAAGTCTTGATTTTCTGATATTGACTGGCGCGACTTAGGATCTTCTACTTTACAGCAGACATCAGGCAGATAGAAATACAAAAAAACCAAACCTATCTAATGTCCAAATAGAATCGCCAAATGTTAAATCCTCATACAATTCGGTCTTTATTGTCGCAAAAAAGCCACCGTTTCATAACAAAGTGGGTACCATACGTAAGGTTCAACTAATCCTGGGACAACTTACTCGCATCAAGACCCATTATGATTCAAGTTAGCTATTTTATCACGCAGCGTATGCTCCAACTGCGGAGGCGCTAAAACATTTCAGGAGAACGCTCTTAGTAAAGTCCAATCGAGTTTCAGGCTACACAAATGCAGAAATGTATGACAACCTCATCAATTAGTTGTTAATACTGGAGACAGACGTTTATTGAACGCACGTTGAAATCTCTGCTGATTTGCACACGTTCATTGTTAGGAAAGAAACGACTCTCGTGGCATTTTGTTCTTCTTAGGCGGTCCACACGTGTGCAGCGATAACCAGCAAAGGTTTTTTCTAATGTGCAGACAGCTCTCATTCCGTTCGCTGTCACATATCTTTCAAGTTCACCAGTTATCTAGCTGTTTAAGTTTGCTGCGTTTACCCTGCTCTTCTCAGAGACTTAGGAAAGTGAAAGGATATGACGGTTAATAACAGCCTTCAGGAGGAAACAGAATATGCCCGATGCCTTTCAAATCGTGTTAGCCGAACACTTCACCGCTTCCGAACGTGTCTCTGCATAGACGAACGCGCACCCTTGTTCGCTTCGAAGCATCTGACGCGTCGTATCCCTCCTAGTCTACTGCGTGAACTTCGTGATTTTTCGTTTACAGTTCAGCTTCTACCCATAGCCGCTCGTAAGTAACGAGTCCCCCTCTCATTCGTTTAAAGTCAATTCTCCTTCGAATCGTTCCGGCTTCATTTTCCAAATCCGACAGCCTTCAAACAAAACCCGAACACACACACACACACACACACACGGACACACATGGACTCTCTCTTTCTTCCTCAATGTGACATCGTATTTTAGACTTGTTCCTCACTCTTTGACTGGAAGAGGTTGGATCAAGCATTTCTCGTGGCAGGTTCCCGGCAAGTTGCGGATATCGTCGTGCTTGAGGGGGCGTAGGTCGTTAGAGGAACTGCTCTACGTATTCCACTCTGGGACTGGGTTGGTTGAAAACTAGAAAGAGAGCAGACGGTTGGTTGTTGGCATCACAAGCGGTCGCTTGGTGAGGCGCAGGGGGGTCTTCTGCGTTGGGTAGAGCGTGGCCTCTTCATGGAGGAGGCCAGAGGACTCGTATGTGCGAATGGCCGCTGAGTAAACAGAGACTTCGGAGCTTCCCTCTATTTGCGACTATTAAAATGGCCCTGCTTCATGAGTGACACATGCGGCTCGAGTTTTGGTTCCTTTGGTTCCACTGTCCATGTCCCCCTGAGAATGCTCTCCACAAACGTCGGAATAGACCAAAGGCTTTGACATTTGCTTTGATACGATTTAATTTTATGGTTCTAGAAAACATCGTCAGAATACGGCGGCAGCAGTGAATACCGCAACTCAACATTACAGAGCAGAAACAGCATTAAATAGCGACTCATTCATATTTGCGCGACATTTTTGTTGTTCTCCTTTGTCTCTGCTGGTGGTATATGACGGTTTTTGTTGAACATTTGCGTGAATAGCGGAGATGTTTCCTCGTAAATGGACCGCGTCGTCTTCTATCGAACTCTGTTTTGAGTTCGTTTTACGATACGGCCCTCCGTGGCGGCCTTTTAGATTCAAAAAAGGGGTTCCTCACTTATTCGCACAATCCCACAATGACGGCCCGAGCCCCAGTCGTCGAGCGGCCTATGAGATGTACGTTTGAAACGATATCGTTATAGTGGAGAGAATTAATATCGGGAAATTTCCTGCCGGTGCGGATTTATCCTATTGGGGAAGCGCCAAAAAGCGCCAGATACTATGTGTGTGTGTGTGTGTGTGTGTGTGTGTGTGTGTCGGGCCGAGAGATATATGAGAAAAAAAGGGATAGAGAGCGAGATGTAATAGAGAGAAGGTGAAAGGGAGCGAGAGAAGGAGATTGCTGTCCACTGAGAAGCCGTCGCCGTTTTCCTCGGCAAGTGGACAACTAGGAAGAGGAAAAAGAACAAAACTGGAATTTATGCCGGATATATTTCACTTGACAAAGAGAGACGCGAATAAAAAAGAAAGCTGTCCGTTTCCCGTTCTTGCGTTTTGCCCATCTTCTTGGGGGAGGTTGGGGTAGGGAAGTGTGGATACTATGGCTAAGATAGGACAGGGGCCTTTGAGCCTTTCAGGGAGCAGCAGCAGCAGCAGCCGTGGCAATGGCAGGGGCGACTTTTTGAATTTCGTCGACCGACGGTGAACAAGAACTGCACGTCACGTGTCTCCCTTTCTTTTCCACATTTTCCTCTGTCTGCTCAATGCTCTTCTCTCCCTATTCCTCTCGCTCTCTCTTTTCCTTGTCTTCTCTCGTCGAAAAATAGCGGACGATTCAAAACAGCCTGACCGGCAGGGGGGTGCCAAACAGGCGGGGTGCTAATTGATGACGCTCGAGCCATCCGACGAGTTCTTTGCTGTGAACTCCACATACACGAAAACAATTAAGGCTCAGATTTGCGAAGATAATCGATATTTTGAGTGACAAGGTCACCATGGTGAGCGTCAGCTTTTGCCAAGACGTCTGTGAATATCTACTGAGATTGTTTGCTACAGACTAAGGACCAACTAGTGCCATAATCGCCGGCCATAAATGCTCTATGACGGCTACCGTTGTTGCAAGCGAAGCTGATAATCTACTGCGCCTGATTCAAAGCAGGCCTGATACGCGGACACAGAACCGCTAACCGTCGACATGATTAAGTAGCTCATCCAGGATCGCCAGAATCCTTTTTGATTCAAATACGGTCCCCCTTTTGTTTCACTCCTTTGAGCAGCGTCATTGTCGCATTGTCCTCCCGTGATTCTCCTTCTCGTTTTCCTTTGGTCGCCAGGCATCTCCTCGACGTGGTCGTCGTGGTTGGTTCCCCTTCGTCTCGTCGTCGCCCCCACTCAAACACCCACCCATCCACCCACCCATCCACCCACCCCTAGGACCACCAGCTCGAGGGCGTCCTTAGTTCAGCCTCATCGTCGCCGACGCCTTGGCCGTCTTTCGTAGCCGTCGTCCTGTTCAATCGTCCGATACGCTCTCGCCCTTGGCTCTTTTTGAGTCTTGTGGCGTTTTGGTGGGCGGTCAGGCGGGCGGCCGGGGGGGCGGCGGCGGCGGTTGCTTTACTTCACTTTGACGCAACGGAAGCGGCAACAGCGGCAGACAGGAGCGGGCGGTGCTCGTAGTAGCCACGTCAGTGCAATGGTCAAAGAAGCTCAGGAGTGTAAAACTCGGAAGAACTTTACTGGGCACCAGTCATTTATGAACAACGGCAGTCACAGAAGCAGTAGCGCCATTGCGGCCTCTGCCAGCTTAGTCGAACGAAGACAATGACAGTGCCGCCAAAGCAGTTTAGCGAGAGCGAAAGCAATTCCAGTCGTCGTCGTCGTCGTAAAGTTTCATCAAGGGGAGATTGGGGACAAACTGACGAAAGGGGCTCTGCGCGAGACCGATGGGAGGCTTGGTGAGTAGAGAGGGGCAATGGAAGGCAAAGTTAGTTTTTCGAAACGGGTCTCTCGGTCGTTTCATCCCGTTACGGATGATGGTCTTCCTGTCACCGACGATTTTGCATCGATTTTTTCCTATGCAGCCCCCCCCATACACATAACAGCCCATTCATACGGCCCCCATGACGGCCAATGGTGAAACCTCACTCTACTGTGCGTCTTACGTATGCATCGATAGCTGAGAGGGGCTTCGAAAAAGCACACGGATATTGATCATGCAATGAAATTCGCGCGGCGGCGGCGGCTGTAACTAGGCAATCCCGACAGATGGGTAAACGACGGGACAATAAAAACAATTATCATTATCAATTGAATAATATAAGAATGAACGGTGAGTGTTAAAGCGAGACAGAGAGAGATTTTCAATGACATACTTGTTGCCGATCACCGATGGAGCAGCGCCATGTGCGGCGTCGTATGGCTTTCAGAAAACGACAAACAGGCAGGACGAGATTGAGAACGAAGGAGGATGAACGATAAAGGCGGAAGAAAGCGACCAGGGAAATCGAATAGAATCAATCAAAAAGGAGAAATTCGTCTAAACGGTAAAGCTCCACTGGCAAAAACTACCGAAGCAGACTCCAGTCAAGCAACAGTGCGACGGAAAAATAATAAACGACGACCCAAAGCAGGAGCGCACACAGAGCGATCAATATAATGTGATGCGGCTTGATGATAATCGGTCAAATTTAACGATTGCACAACTTCACACGTTCGTTCGCACAGCCGAAGTCAAAACACACACACACACACACACACACACACACACACACACACACACACACACACACATATATATGCGCATAACGACGTCGCGTTGATGCCTGTAGTGGTTGGCGTACGACATAGCGTTCGCAGCTGTCCCAAACGTTTACAATGGTTATCCGAGTAAACACCTAAAATCAAAATAACGAACCAGATATGGAGATATGAACTAGTCGCTCGTATGTTGATAACAAAGTGAACAACGTTTCTGGTTACGGCGTGTGGCTATCCTAATCTATCTACTTGTGTTGCAGACTCATGGGCGTCGTTGCCTTGTGCTGCTGACAGACCAGGCCGTCGTACATTGCGTCACGCCATAACCAGGGTACATCGCAAGACAGACGATTAAAAGGAGTAGAATTTGGTTTTTGGAACATTTTGCATGCTAGTTGCGCTCATGCCTAGACTGTAAAAATGATCGGATTAACAAATAATCATAGCAGCTAATATGATTCATAATCCAATTATTCTCGAAAGGTATTATGTATGGTACACTTTTGTTATTAAAGAACATCAAACCTTGTTCAATAAAGGAACACAGGCGTCAAAGTTAGCAAAATACAAATGCATTTGCATTCGTTGAAAAAGATACTTGAAGAATAAGCAAAGGTAATAAGTTCTTGCATAACTTGAGCGGTAGATTACACTAGTTCTCTCAGCAAAAAAAAGAAAAAACCAAACAAAAGCTAAATCCATAAGTAATGTTTTTCTTAATGTTGTTTAAGGTTGTTTTTGGAGACCTCCAAAACTGTAATACACAAACACCATTAGGGTGAATTTTTTAAAGATTTTATCGCCCAGAAGAGAGCGAATTGCGCAGCGCAGAGTAATACAACTTTAAGTTCGGGGAGCCGCACTATTGTTTATGGATGCTTAGCCCGTTGTGAAGGTGATGTTAAAAGACTGAGTCGTCTTATACAAACCTCACGTACGGCATCTCAATTTTATCCTGATCACGACAGTTCCGGGTCCGAACAAGTTAAGCGTGGATTTTTCTCTTTGTCCTCCTCTCTGCATCATTACGACGATGCTTTCCAAATTTAAACTAAAAAATATTTTCAGAACTGACCATCAAGCAACATTTAACGTCGACTTTTTGCATTACCTTGTACGACGCACCTCACAAATGACTCAGAGGCTCGAGCCGTTTATCGAGTAATTTACGGGTGAAGTTGATTTTGTCGAGCTCGAATGGCGTTAGTGCATTCGCGTGCGCCTTACAACCGGAGGAGACACGTAACTGTTCTAAGGTTCAATCTTCGCCGTTGTACATTTACATTCCAAATTCAATCTAAAGCGTTCATACCTTTCTCATAGTATATTATCGATGATAGCTCGACAATACGAGGCTCAATTTCAGCTTGTGAAGGCCCAGTCACATCGATTGGTATCAACAGCATTGTAATGAAGATTTATTAAGTTTGGTTCAAACGGGCATCATTTTTCTATTTCCATTTCAGATCACTCGATCAACACTCTAATTTATTTCGCATTAAATTTACTGAAAGAGGCTGAGAACTCATGGATCAAAACCGATATCACACATCGGTATACCTCCTAGAGGCAAAGCAGGAGTTTGGCTATTGTGTGAATAACATATACGCAGGTAGCCTTCACTTAAATGAAAAATGCTGCTTGAAGGCTATTTTAATAATTCGCTACGAAGATAAATCGAAGCGTTCGAGTTGATAGACTCTGTTGTGAATCTGACTGAGCTTTGGCGCCGTAGACAGCCATAATGATACCAGGGTCGATCATCATGAAGAGCGACGTGTGGCAGGACATTTCGTTGACAGGCTTCTGCCTGTCACAGCTTAGCCGCTGTTAGCTCGAACGTTACCGCTGCTACGACAAACGTGTCGAAGAGTGATTTTTTCGTTTTTTAATTTTATCTTTCTCTACCGTCGCTGCGAGAATGGACGGACGGTTTGTCGTTCTCTTCCTCCCTCTCTCTCCCCCTTTTCCTCGCCTTGCCTCCACTCTCTCCCTTACACTCCCTGTCTAACTCAAAATGCCAGCTTTTGCTACGCCGTTCAACTTCCTTTTTTTTCGTACCATACTACTATTTTTGCCTTCCGTTTATGTCAGCCGGTAGATAGGCACGGACAACGGTACTTCTCGGTTTGACTTCAGTTAGAGATGAGAACGACTGAGAGAGTATGTGGTTGACTCGGTGTGGGTCTTGCATGGGGAAATTGTTCAGAGAGCCAGTTTGCAGATGGGGATTTGAGGGGAACACGGGAATGGAGACAGCGCTGTAGAGGGGATGCCGCGAACTCGGTCTGTCGCCTGTCTGAATGTGAGAGACAAAAGAGATTTAATATTTCACCAGAGGTGGTAGTTCGCTCACCGGGCCGTGCACTAATGTCACCCCTGTCTCCTGACAGAGACTAACGCCGTCAGCGTGAAGACCAAAGAGCACCGACCTCCGGCCACTGCCGCATGGCCAGGCAGTGGAAACAGGATTCGTCTCCCTTTTCCTCATTTTTTTGTCGTCCTTTTTCTTTTGATCAGACGCCTTTGTCAGACGAAGAACTACGACCGACACTCGTCAACCTCGCTGCCGTTAGCGTATCCGCTGATAGACACATTCTTCTCCCTTGCCATCATACACAGTCTTCTATTCCGGAATAGCTAGCTAGCTCTTCTTCAGGCAGCTTCATTCGTATGGATACAGGTTTGGACAGAAAGGGAATGCTCGATAGTGAAAACAAACTCAGGAGGAGCTGAGGACCTGGTAGTCAGTTCCTTTTTCTCCATTTGATTTCAGTTTTTCTTTTTTCGGGGGCGGAGGAGGGAGCGTGTCAGAATCTTTCTCTGCGGGGGCCTATCTTGAGGCGATGATTTCTCTTCACGTTCCGACTCTTCCGCCCAAACAACTACTCTGAAGATTTGCCCCTCTCTGCGACATCCCTTGGTCGGTTTTTAGATGTATCGACTTCCAAGTGATGATGATTCGGTGCTCTAAAGAAAAAGTCCATTTCAATGAAAGATTTTCATAAGCCCAGACTCAATTACATATATTTGTTCTACCTAAATTTTACCTACTTATGGCGTTTTATTCTTCGTAAGAGTGCTAGTGATGATTGTTCTGTGATCATTTATCGCGGATATTCAAATTGGCAAACCTGTGCATTCAAGTCGAGAATCTATGTCCAGTGTTTCTTGTCTTGTTTTAATGGTCGCAGCTTAATACATCACAGTGATACCAGCTGAATTAAATTGCGAGTAATAGGAAAGTTAATCGCGGCCGGTCGCATGCGCCGCATTGCGTTTTCTCAAAAGAAGTGCATGCAACCCCCATTCAATATAAACGACTCAAATCAAGTTGGATGCATAGTTAGTTATATTTGTGGCGGGTAGCGGTGTATACTTGAGCCTTGTTAGAAACCGCAATCTCCTGGAACACGTTCGTGAAGCCTATTTTTAAACAAATAATGAAACACTTTAAGATCTGCAATTTAAATACTCTCTAAAGCCCAATAAGTGACGTCTCAGTGCAAGATTGTACAAATGTAGAATAGTCGTTAAATATTAACTTAAGGTTAGCGTTAGCTACATTTGCTTTGCTTATCAGCAAAGACTAATTAAATGTTTGTCAAGTGTCAGGTAAAGCAGATGCAATAATTGTTAAGTTTGACTAGAAATTGTTTATTGAGATTATTAGAGATTACCTGTTGGGAAATTTTTTCTTACGCTCTAAAAGCCTTCCGGATCGATGAGTGCAAGGATGTTCTCGCGAAGCCTAGACCTATGCTGAAGTTACCCCCACTTTTCGCTAAGTTCGTCCTAGCCTTCGACTGATGCTCAAGCTATAAATTTGCGATATCCGACCCCTCAAGTCTTATCTCATAGAACGATATTTCTAATCATCCATTTCAGAGAAAGTTGGTAAAAAAAAAGGTGCAAGTTTTGGTGACTAGGGTGTACTCGACGCAGTGACCAGCCGTGACGAAAGTCTCCCAATTGAATGATGAATCGATTTTCTTTGGGTGTATGCGTCGACTGAGGTGGGAGGATAGCCTAAATGGTTTCGCAGCTTGTTAAAGGGTGTCGTAGTTGAGGGCACGACCCTCGAAATGTTAGGCGATGTGTCGACTTCATTCTTTCACATTTTTTTCTCGTTGACAACGACGGCGGCACAACCACATTGACATTCGCACGATCCGTTCATGTCAGTAGATCGAGAGAAAGGTCGGGAAAGGGGAGAAATGTTTGAGGCTGAGATATGGTTCATTATTCCCATCAGAATGAATTAAACGACAAAACTCGTACGAGTAGGCGACAATTTTTAGACACTGACTATATCATTATACCTCGCAAAAAAGAGGTGATGAAGAATGTTTCATTAACTTTTAGCAAATTACGTTTAGGACACGCTGCGATGGTGCAGAACTGAATATGTTAAATACGGATTTGAATATGCAGTATACTTTCGAATTGTTTGCCTGCTTTGAGATAGTTGAGGCATTTTGTACATTCATAATTAAAATGCCTGCTCAATGCGATGCGGCATCAAGCAAGATAGTGCCATGAAGCTAAATATGTCTCGTACTCAACTCTGAAAAAGTTCATTCGGTTCGATTACATCTATTTTTGCACCAAAAATGTTTAAATGAATTTAAAAATAACACATAAACGAGTTCGCATGGAATAACCATCGGCTTAGAATAACACCTACACAAATGAGAACGTTGCCCGGAAAGTTTGTACACACTATGCATTTCTTGGATTTTTATGCAATATATGAAATCAGGCTCTTTAAAAGTATTTAAACTCATTTTAATGATTTTAAGTTCCTGACAATCGGCCTGAAAGTGTAAATTTACATTCCCGCCAAGAAAAGGTTTCTTGCAAAAAAGTCCAACGAGTGAACAATTTTTAACTGACACTTCTCGCACTTATTCTCATCTCTGCAAGTGTTATTTTAAGATAAATTTAATTGAAATATCTGATATATACTATTTCTACGTTATCTTAAAAATTTGCTTAAAAATATGAATACAACACAAAAAAAGCTGCGGTTTTTACAAGACGTTCGTTTCGAAAATGCCTTACTAGCTGACGCTGCAATTCATAGCGCACGGTCATTCTCCCACTCTGATGTATCAAGATGACTAATTAATTGATTTTACACTAAACCAATACTATTCTAATCGTCTTGCTCTCTTAATTCTGGCATCTCTCAGTAGAGAAAATTTCCATCTGTGGAACCGGAGATAGACAACATTTCCAGTGAAATAGTTGAAAGTTTAGTTGCTCTCTGGTGGTGTATTTTTTTTTCACACTGCAGACTCGCGTAGACTCGCACCAAACTGGTGCGTGCTATGGCGCCTGCGTACTTTCATGGTTTAATTCCGGCCATCGGTCATGCGTAACTCTTTAGACAAAGCATACTAAATCATATCGAATGAACGGTTTATTTTGATGCGCTTCGAGGCACGCTTTCCCTGCAGAGTTTCTTCATCTTCCGGGCAGTGTATCAACCATCGTCGGGCTATTCTGATGGCACCAGTTTAGACTGATTTTGTCATTTTGATCGTAAATAACAAGCGCCAGTGATTGAATGGAAGAGGATCGTTGTCCTGAATATCTTCGAATTTCCTAGGCCTGCTCTCGCTAGCTTGAAAAAAAACCATAGCGTTTCGGTGTGACTAACAAATCGTTGAATAAAACAAACCACACAAAATACCACTAGCTCGAGAATACTGCTGAGGAAACAAACTGTGAATACGAGGTTTTGGGGCATATTTCAGAGCAAGCATAAACACAAGTGGCAAGGCGTAAACGTTTGTCGAAACATTCTCGTCCACATTTTCTCCATAGACATCTAAATTAACACAAGTCACCGAAACTATACCTAATTCCAAACTGCGTACGCAAATATTGAAAATTATGGCTATGAAGCAGAAATGAATTCGATGACCTAGTGATTAATAGTAGCTACAGTTATCTGACAACCGTCTCGCACAGCTGTTCGTCCCAGATCTGAGGTCGTTTAACGAACGTTCGCTGGTCATACGCTAGTTTCCCCGAAAGCTCCATTAGCTAGCAGAAGAATTCTATCCGTCCAACCTACTACCATGATCTGTGGGATACACCACAAGGGATGGAGCACTTTCGGTCGCGTTAGCCTCCGAGCTCCGACTGAGCTCGGAGCGACCGGCTGGTGAGTAATGTTGATCGCTAGATTGTCTCAAATAGGGAAGTGTCTTTAACTCATACCTCGGCGTCCTATCGCGGACCAACCCTTTTCCTTCGCGAACTTCGCCCACCTTCAACCTCTCCTCATAGGCGCAATGTTGGGCGTCAGGTGACGTTCTTCATTCTAGCTGCTGCTTTTGCCGCCTCCTCCGCCGCCGGTGCTTCTACGGTGCAGGCCGCTAGTACTGCTAAGTAAGAAATATCGCAAGATTACCATACAGGGTCGCAGGTAGCGTGAACGTACACTACAGCCACGTCCTGTCGGTCTGTCTATTTGCCGCTTGCTTCTCCGTAGCTGGCCCGGCCGACCGGACGGACGGACGGACGAACGGTCTCGCTCGCTGGGCCGGCTTGCGCTCGGTTCACTCAGTCACCAGTCATTGGTGGCAAAGGCGGCGGCGGTGGCGGCGGCGGTGGCGGTGACGGCGGCGGCGGTGGCGGCGGCGTATGAGGCGTTATGCGCACCAACCGCTATTCCTTATGGAGAGGCCGGGCCAGCTACCCTGATGGGTGCGCGCCCCTCACCTTTGGCACGGGGGCGTTGTAGGGAACAGGGAGAGGGGTAGCCTGTGTGCCATATAGGCGGGATGGTGCGTGTATCATCATGTCCAGAGGAACAGGGCACACCCTGAGCTTCTTTTCCTTTCCTCTCTCATCCCATCCCTTACTCCAGACGGGCCCATATATATACACAGGCTACCGCCACGCCACCACCGGTGTTCCCACCGCTATAGCGTAAGCGAGAATAAGGGCGTTTTCCGCCGCTACTGCTGCTGCTGCTGCTACTGAGACGTTAGTGAGATTATTACACAGAATTACTTAACGCCGCTATCGTTCATCGGTGCCGCCGCCTCCGCCGTTGCCGCCGTTTCTGCTGCTTCTTGGTCGCGATAGCCTGCGAGGTTCTCCAGCAGGAGGCCGGCGGAGGTGTCGTAAGACCTGATGGTGAGGTAGAAGAAGAAAAAGAAGAAGGCTAAAGATGGTCGCGAGCGCGGATATGGGGCCGCTTCGGAGGCGCGGATCTTGGGGATCGGTCGTCTTTGCTGACTAGGAAGAGACATCTCTTGCCTTGCTTGCACGTAGGTATAAGACAGACACACACACACGCAGCGGACACGTTAGGTAGTGTCTAGAAACATTGAAAGCGAAAAAGGGGGGGGGGATAAGGAGGAGGAGGAGGAGGAGGCGGAGGAGGTGGTGTGGCAGGCCAAGAAGAGATGGGTGTGTGTCACGCCGTAATGGCCAACAGACGCTTTGTCACTGTGATGTCTTTTCGCTGCCGCTTAGTTGCTCCTGCTTTTTCCAAGCCCTGATCACGGAACCTCCTAAACCGACCTCCTGTTCGTTTCGCTCGCCAGATACTCCGACTCCGCGGAGCTGTTTGGTAGCCATTCGAATCCTCCCCCAATCCCTTTTTCTTCCAGCTGGATATGATGACCGATGCAGAGAAACAGGGAGAAAGACGAAGATGTCACACAGCCCGACACATCTATACGTACTCACGTAGTTGCAAGAACACATTCCTATAGTGTGTAAGCTGTGTCAAGATGAAATAAGTGCCTAAGCTTCTCAACGTTAGCCTCTTAGCGAGATGTGTGTGTGTGTGTGTGTGTGTGTGTGCGTGTATTGGTCGTAGTGGATTTCTTCGGGCGAAGAGAAAGCTCTACGACGTAACGAAAGCGCTAATTTAATACATAGCGATAGAAATGGAAAGTAGAAATACGCAGGGTAATAAAAATACAACGGTAAGTGCACTAGAAGGTGAGAAAGAAGATTACGGAGACAGAAAGGGTAACAAAAATATTTGTTCAATACTTCGGATACCCGTTTCTGAAATGTCTCTTTACAGGCTAACACAGTTTTTTTTGTTTTTTTTTTTGATATTGCTTCATTGTTGAATGGCTAAAAATACTAGTGTTTATGTTTAACTCAAAAAGTAGATCTGTTCCTTCAACTACGCCCATAGATGCCCTAGCCCGACTCCTCCGGAGGTTGTGATCCTGCAATTGGCGAGTATTTATCAAACCATGAAACAACGTTTACGAGGGAAAAGCAACCAACCAGCACGCCTGTTTTAGACATTCTAATTTAGTGCATAGGTAAACTTTATTAGATGTATTTTAGTTGTTATTGCAAGAGCTAAAACGTTGAGCGTCATTAGCTCGCTGGTAGGTACCTCATTGGCCTGTGTCGTTCTGACTTCAACACTTTCCTTCAGCGCTAGTTATTTCACTTAATTTAGTTCCGTTCCCTGAGCCAAAGCACTCGAACAAGAACCGCGGCATCGAATGGCCAATAGTGAAAGATAGAAAGTAGTTGTTATTCACAACAGTGAGCTCTCCCAGTTGATCAGTCCCCGTTATGATTTCGCTTTGGCACCCTCTGATTACCGATTGCCACCACCATCACCCTTAATTTCAATTGTTCATTAGAGTATTTAGCTAAATGCATACTAAATGTGTTGACATTGCCTTTTGTCTTGCATCTCTCCGACCCATTTACCGATTCAGCTTTCATTCCAGACCACATTTATAAGGCACAAACTAATCATATGAAATATGAACGGTCAAGATTCGTGAGTTAAATTAAGGCTATGCGGCGGTCCCCATTGTGTCGTTATCAGAGTCGTTCTATCTACTGACCAACGTGACCAACTCTGTCCGACCGCCGATTTGATCGTCTCCCTCGAGTTGCCACCCTGGGTGCACCCTGGGCCCTTCCTTCACTTGTCGCCCATTCCCTTAGCATCGCCCTGAGTAGTAGAGGTAAGACTATTTCGAGGTGACGGTCAACACGATCTGAATCGCTTACACTACTTGATGGCTACAGAGGTTAGAAGTGACGACTCTCATAAATAAATGAAGTACCCCGCTTGACTAACAAGGACCGGAAAGCGCTTGATTGCCTTATCTATACGTTCATCCTACGTCGACCTCATCTCTGCTACATCGCTCACTTCAATGGCAGCAAAAGCTACACCCCTCCATAGGCAATGCCTATGAAATAGGCGCAATCTATGCCACGCTTCTATCCATATCTATATGGATAGATTTAAACACGGTACGCAAACGTTACACTTGCCTATGACGCTCTTCATAGGTCAATGGCTGAATGTCACGACGAAGGTCATTCCCCCAGGTGTATATATATACATATATATGTATGTATATTGTACGGGGGCAATTTTAATTGCGCTAAACAGAAGCATGAACAAAAAGTGACCGTCGACTACAGCCTAGGTGGCAAACACGTTGAAGTCTGACATTTGCCTTGAGAACAATTTACTCCCTATCGGTTATTTACTACTAATGCAGGCTGGGCAGTTCTTATCATAAAACTATGACATCTAATGCGACCTGCGCCACGTGGGTCTTAGCATATCGACGATATTGATATAGCTGATAGAATAACGGAGTATAAACGCGTTGCCATTCGGGAAATGCCAGTTATTCGGTTGAAATTAATAGAGGGCATCCGAGCGCCCAGCTGCTATTCGCTGTTAACGATGTCGACGTTTGCAATCAATCGTGTATAGATCTCTCTCTGTGTAGAAAATGCCTATATGCACGTGGAAGGTGTATATGCGTATCGAACAAGAATTGCGCTCGCACAATGGTCGTTTATGAATTCCATTGTTATGTAGAACGGCACACAGGTCAGTCGGTGTCGAGTATTCGACATAGGTGCCTTGTACAGAGACCCTATTGGCGCTATAAAAGTTGGTTGCTTTTCTACTGACGAGGGCTTACGAGAGAGGGGGACGAGACATTGCGTGCTACGAGGTGGCCGAGGTGGCCGAGGTTCGCCGAATGGACCACGATGGGAGATTGTATCCGTTTGCTTAACGTTAATTCATCATGATGTATATCTCTTACAGACTGTATGCAATAAGAATCTTGGCTGGCCGGTAATCAATCGGTATTGATCAGCAATAACAATCATGCAAGTGCTCAGAGTCTGATCTGTCGTCCCAGAGCAACACTTCACCTGAATGGCTGAACTTTTTCGACCGTCTCATAGCGTCAGAGGGATATGACATCCTGAATCGAACCGCTGTCGCCGGAGGCAATGAAAAACCGTCACTGTTACTAACTTTTCCTTTATGGCCACCAATCCACCCTTTCTCTTGCTGAGTTAAATGGCGTTCAGACATTTTCCCTATGAAACCTCAACAACGATCACTGTGCATGGACATACTACGGCCGGCAGAACCACAGACTGGAAGAAACTTCAGAAGAAAGAACGGTTTGACAATATAGTAAACACGAGCTCCGCCTTTTTCATTGAGCGCGTAGTTAATGATAACTTCTAATTGCAGCTTTGTGAAGAACGGTTGGCTTTGCATAAAAAAAAAAACTAGGAGTTTTGACGAAATATTGTTGCCCAAGAACGATAAGAGCAGTTCGTTTTCAAGGTTGAGATCTGTATGAAAACAACTATATTTGAGAAGTCACCATATGTCCACGATTCATACAAATAGTATAAGTTTCATATTTCTGAGGGTTTCGAAGCCTAAATACCAATTATTGAACATGCATTGATGTAAATTTATGCAATTCCCATCTGTGTCGTTGAAACCTAAAAGTGATCAACTTGAAAACTGTCATGATGGTATTTTTTATGAAAGTATTACGTGCATCCGAACCATAACTGTTTTAGATTTCTAACTTAGATCATATTCTCGGTCTATAACTATACTATTCATAATAAAGTAAAAAATGCACAATAGTATCCCTATTACTTCGTAGCTCAACAACAACTGACAGTCTGTTGTGTTCAAGTTAATTTCGAAGGTTCTACGTAGACTTGAATCTTTTTCTCATTAAGAGAGCGTTTTATAACGACTGATTGTTTGACATGACTTCTCATAGTTCCACTTATGATCTTTTGTGTAGCGTAGTCTACGAGCAATAAGTGAATTTGAGGTCATACTTTCGCGTAAAACATGGAAAGCTGTAGGAGAGGCGTCATATGTGCACATCTTTGCCACTAAGCAGATTCGCTCATTGCCACCTGAGTGTCCCTAAGAGTTCTTCAACAGGCACGGCATCCATCAGGGAGGGATTTGTACCTATATATATATATATATATATATGCATGGAAAATTCCTTCTTGAAAGCGGCCGTGTACGATGCAGTCCTCCTCATGTGTCTCGGCTAATAACAAGGAACCAAAGCATCGTCTTTGAACCTGCGATATCTGAAAGTCTTAATGTAGCCGTTCGATTAAGGCTCATTTAGGCAATGTCACAGTGTTTGCTCGCGAGGGCCATCTAGGTTATACAGCCTTACGCGGTGGCTAAGAGGTAGAGGGTTTTGGTCGAGAATTGACAGTGCACTGGAGTGGTCTTTCGTTAGTTGTGAGAGAAAATAAGATTTTCTCCCTGGGTATTTACCGCAGCAGACGGAAGTTTCAATAACGCCCCCTCCTCAGCGTTTCGTGGCGCCACGTTTGCTCCGGGCTGTTCATCTGTGATGACTTATGATGCATACTTGAGCAGCCAGGTTGCGGTGGCCGCTAGTGCCGTCGAAAGCCCCTCACGTCCTTTGCTCACACATAAGGATGCCTCGTGCGCTTGCCCACTCCATCGGAATCCAAGGATCCAGGAGGACGTTGTTTGGCTAGAGCGAAAAGAGTGAATAGATCAGCACTTTGAAGACAACGACCCACCAGTCGCCTCGTTGTCTTCAGTCTTCCCTATAACACAGTCTACAATAAATGCTCTCGCCTATTCCTCTCTCTCTCTCGCTCGCCTCTTCCGTGGCAGCAATCTTTCACTTGGCCACTTTCACTGTGGTCGCCAAAGCTTACGACGGAGATGGGATTTAATCGACATATTTATCACAATTAGGTGCGAGGCAAAGAAGTGCATCTTGGTCGAACAGGAAAGCCCAGAGTGGAGTGGCTCGATGCCCTCGACGATGGTGATATATTGACAATGAGTGGTTTCGCGAGCCGATACTTGCCAACCCTCCCTCCCTCAGACACCTACCCGGAAAGCCAAGCAACCGACGGTGCATCTGCTCTGTCGCATTACCTGACCGATTGAGGGAGAGCCAACGAAACAGAGAGAAAGCGTGTGTGAGACAGAGAGACAGAGAAAGCCTAAACTTGGTAAAACAATTTCTAAATCTCTAATGGGAAATAATGTATTGCTTAAATGCACATAGACAAATGGCTGCGTTATGATCAGTTAAACAGCTTTAATGCCTATTTGCGCACACTTGCGCTAAGGTTAATGACACCTTTGTAAAATCACTGCGCTGGGATCATAAATTTTACGCGTTTATATATGCACGCGAATACGCGAAAACACACATGCATGTTTACTTAAATAATTCGTAGCATTGCCTGGGTGACAGAAATAGTTTTACGTTAAGAGCTTCGAGATCGTCATCTAAGAACAGATGCATACAGACTTTTAAGCTAGGTACGTAGTGCAATAAATGCGTGTTCCGAAGGTCCGTTTCTAATTTCAACCATTCATAAATCACTTGTGGGTGTGATTTTCCCGATCTCTTCTTCTCTTAGAAAGCTGCTTAGTTTTTTCGACAGATTATTGGCATCGCATACGAGTGCTTCTAATATTTATGAGTCAATTTCTAAAATAGCATAGTGACAAATGTGTGCGAGGTATTTCGTTTGCGTGTGTTTTAGAACGACTGTCACTGGCGCGAAAATTGTCTGCCCCTGAAGTCTACTTTCAGTGGAGGCGTAAATAGACTAATTCATTGTATGTATCCTAGGAAAAATTTTCACATGGCCAACTAGGCCGTGCCGCTTGAGATTGAGAAAATGATTGTTCGTAGTAATTTTACCTAGCAAAAACCTTATTTTATTGAAAAAGCGCGAACATATCCCCAAATAAGAAGGTTGTTGCTGGATGCAGAAATTTTATACAGATCAAACCGTCCTTAAACAAAAAAACTCTAACTCAAGCACATCCTTAGAAAGACTGCCGGCTGTAACTCTGAGATAACCCAAATAACTCCTTCTGCAACTCTTTTGACAGTCTGAGGACGTCCTTACCCTAAATATCGAAAAAGTCCAGGCCAAACGCCATAAAAAATTATCATTTAGAAAATTCCTGCATTCCTGCATGAGGCATTCCTGTACTCTTTCAATGAACGTTGGATTATGTTTCAATCAAAACGTCTTCCTTGTGACCCATCGCGTGTGTGATTTCGTATCAGAAAACATGAAATCCCAGATAAAGTGCTTCTTCCTATCCCGTTAGGACCGTCCGAGTGGCGTCAATTTTGTTGAAGTCAAATAATTGAATTACATTATTATTATTCGTATTATTATTATTATTATTATCATTATAATTACTAGTTGATGGGAAAATGTAGTTTCGTGCACCCTTAAATACGCATTGTGTGGAATAGCAAAATAGGTCATTGCTGATTTGAGTTGGTTCGCTTATTTAAAATCCATTCAGTGATCACACACACACACACACACATCTGGGATGTGGTAGAGCAGATGGCCGTTGTCCATGGGTGAATAGTGAAGATCCTCTCCTTGACTCATCCTCTTCCCCTCTCTATTGTTCACCGTGTCCTGAAATCAGTAGTTCTCTGGAGTTAAGCTTACCTATACTGTATAATATTGGCCAGTCGTTTCGCTTGCTGAGACAAAGGCCTCTTCAGGGAGGTAGGTGTCTATGCAACAGCTCAAGCTATGATCGATTGTCCTTTTGTGCTCTCATTATCATTCAACTTGGGAGTCAGTTGTAGATGATGTCGCAGGCGAGCGTCATCCCTTCGACCCCGCTCGGTCTGCTTCCCCCTTAATACCCCTTTGGCATCGCCCGACTCTCAGCTAGAGAGACCTTCCATCGTTGGTTTGCTCATTCTCTCAATCGTATATCAACATCAGGTATCCGTCACTCAGCTCATCGATCCCGACCAACATTCTCGATTGGCCTCTCTCAAGCCGCATGAACATCAGAATACGAACGAGGACATTGAGGACATCATCATCCATCAAAAGTCGGTCCGCGAGCACACCGCAGTGAGTCTACGTACGCTCAGACATGTGTGTTATGTCTGAGCACTATTGCGACTATCTCAACGATCGAGATTATTCCTGGAGCCATGAAATAGCGCACCAGTGGTCGGAACACCGCAATCGGATCACGCGTTCGTGTGGAAAGCTCACGAATAGTCGTCACTGGTCGGAATTCAAGGACAGGAACCGTTTCAACAGCGACACGCAAAAATCGGCCACATGAACTAGAATAATAATAACACATGTCTGTACCGCATTTCTAGCGGACGGATGGACTTTTGCAAGTAAATGACGGTGGTTGGTATACGATGAAAAACAAAAACTGGTCAGTGCGGCGGGTTTATAGCCCTTTTCTCGGAAATAAACGATTGCCGGTCGGGTGGTCACACAAAATGTGGGACGACGCCCTCAGTTCTACTTGTTTACTCCACTTTGAAAAACACATGTGACTATGCCAACAGACTTAACTGTAAAAGATGTTTCAGCTTTATGAGCTGATTCGGGAAACAAACACCTACAAACGTTTTTCCGTTGAATATCAATGTATCCATACACCTTCTCTCTTTGTTTTTTGTTTTGCTAGAAAACGAAAAACCGTTCAAATGACGCCAAATTGGCTCATTTGCTTCAATTGTGGTCGTCTCTCATGAGAGACGTTGTCGTTTCGACATACCTTGCTAATGAAAGCATTTCAAATCGAATTACCTAGATCCCGATTTTCATGTTAGCACATCTTGAAAGGGTTCAGTCTCTTCTAAGCAGAGTTTTCGTCGTTGTTTTCGACCCACAAGCGCGCATGGCGAGCGAAATTTAATATCTAATCCAATAAAGCTTTTTTCCGATTAAGCAGATCGCTTTTGCGGACCAGCTCGTCGGGACTCCCATAGCCAATAGGGTCGTTCAGCCAAGAACAGACAGAAGTGAAAAGGACAACCCTACAAACACTCAGAGCGATAATCGTGTGTAATCGCTTCCTCAGCATTGAACCGAACAATTCAAACCAATTTCACGATAGTAAGATGCTTTTTTTTTCACAGAAGTTCCCGATCGTCTGTTCGTCCCGCATTGATCACAGTGACCAAAGGTTCGCGGGAATGTTTCCAATTAGTTCGGGATGATAGCGGTAATTGCTCGGGTCACAACGAGTCGAAGCAGCGGCCAAGTTAATGCCTACAGAAGTGGTGAAGAAGTCTGTCAGTGGTTTGTGAACTTGTGTGCATGTGTACATTGGATAAATGGGCATCCTAACTAGCAGAACTTATCCGGCTTGTTCCTAGCGGTCGTTCAGCTCACCTTCTGCTGTCGACCCTATGCAGAAGCCGAAAACGGCCGTCGAACTGGCTAGAAGAGGGAAGGGTAATAGCACTCACAACTAAGTTGTTGTTGTTGTTGTTATGTCTAAGTGGCGATTCGTAATAATTGCTCCCCAATGGGCCTGTTTAGCGCTAGCACAAATGGATACCGAAAAAGCGTATTAATAACAACATTCTAAAGTTCTATTTCGATGCTTTCGAGACGCGTTACTGGCGGCTGCTGCTGCTGCTGCTGCTGCTATCATAAAATCTACCTCTCGCGAGAATCTGGCGGAATTCGGTGAGGATTCATCAACACTGACTGAGTCGAACTGCAATCACTTGTGTGATTGCATGGCCAGATAGAAGTTGTTTTTTCACCTCAGATTTGGCTATCCGTCATCTATCATCTCGCCTAATGGGATGGCCGGCCTATCGCGTTTACGTCAATGCAATACTTTTGAATAACTGCTACATATATTCAAGGTGAATTTATAGCTGAGCGTATACGATCGGTACGCTGGAGAGGAGCATATTTTGCTTGGGGTGACTTTGCTCTACATGAAATCTTTCGTGAATTCCAAATACGTTCTCCATCTCTCACTCCTTTTAGTCCGTTAGACCGATCCTCGGCTAACTTATTTCAACACAGCGCGTTTGGGCAAACGTCGTGTACTCTTTATTTCTCTTGTGGTCGATTTGTCCTGTGTTGCCTTGAACCTGCATGGTCCAAGTCATGTTATCATTTCGCATCTTTAAACATTTTTTCCCGCCTGTTGATTCTCTCCTTCTTCGTAGGGTGTCCACACACGTCCTATATGGACAATGTCTGTCGCTCCGAGTCTCGTGATCCGATCCACATAGGCCGCGCTCTGATCACAAGGACTCACGGCACAGAGAGACGGAGCTACAGTCCGTTTTGCAAAAACCGCTCAGTGATTCCAGAGCACGTGCAGTGTTGCTAAGAGCTATATTGTCTTGCGAAACTCATTTATTTGCGAGTATGAATAGGCAGCTGCAACTCTATGAGTAAGCGATACTCTATGAGCTGCGGATGGTTGACTGACTGACTGACTGACTGGATGAAGGAGTTGGCTGACTGATAAGCGTACATCGTTCGGTGCGCATACATGGCCGGTCGGTCGGTCGGTCGTTCGGTCGCCCTTAAACTGCACTAAGTCGACGCAAAGTCACTGCCACTGTCCAGCAGAAGATAAAAGCATACGACGAGCTTAACCAAGCGTCTGTGGAGGCTGCCAATGGAAGAGGTGCAGGGCAGAGGGGACGGGAAGTTTAGGATGTCCTTAAGCACACTCATTGGGTTGTTGGGTCCGCGCCGGAGTCCGCGCGGGCGTTCGGACGGGTGGTCGGTCGATTCGGTCAAGTGTGAAAAGTCCAAAGTGTCACAATTCATCCCCTTTTGCTCTTTTCTTGCTTAGAGTAGAGCCCCTCGTGCTCATTTCCTGTGCACGGGAAAGTGCGCGGGAAGCCTCTTTTGGGTGGCGTTCTCGTGAGCCTCATTTGAGGAGCCGCCTTGTCTGGACGAACATCAGGTAGTCATCGTACGATCCTGGTCCACCCATCCAAAGGGAGGATGGACCTCCGATGAGGAATATGAGGGATTATTTGAGCCAGGACGGGCACAGTGGTATTAACGTTTAATACACATCGCTACCATCTCGCGAATCTTTCATTTCTGTCTTTCCGAGTAGAAAGCTAATTCGGACAAGCTAAGAGTGAGGACGTCCTGCTTGTGCATATCGTTCCCGATATCCGAGTGGAAACCGTTTAGGGCCTTTTTTGACCTTCGTCTTAAGCACAACTGACGTTCGTTGCTAAACGTTATTTAGTTCGTGGCGCCATAACAACACGTAAATGTGCTAAGTGAAAGCGTTAAATTCTGTAACTTGGTCACACAAAAATTTCGCCGACTGCTACAGTGGAGATCGTTATGTCATGGCCGTTCACGAATTTAGAGGCCAATATGCCACCAATGAGAACGTACCTGCTTTCTTACCTACTATGAGGCATAACTTTTAGCACAATGAACTTTTCCATAAATAGATAGAACAGCGTAGATCGGAAGGAAGCTCTGGAATAGTTAGATTCTGCAGAGAACACTTTCTGGTCTATGTGGTGCGTTTTTCGCTATTTGAAAATCGTTGCGGCTGCCTGCGGTGTATGCATGGCCGCAGTGTTGATTACTTTTCTGTTTTGTCTAAATATGAATAATACGTACTCGGAAAAACACGTCCCACAATGCTTTGCATTTGATGATTATTGTTTTGCTAGCTAAGGTTGAGCGAATGCCTACTACTACTACTACTACTACTACTACTGCTACTACTGAGCTTGATATTCATTGCGAAAACGACCTCGTCAGGGAAAAAAACCTGTGCGTGCAGCAAAACGCAGCGCCAGTAACTAAACAGACCGAAGTTGCTAAAGACTGTTCCGTATTTTATCAGTCTTGGCTCGTTTCTCTTGACGTTGGTGTTTTTCCACATGGTTGTTGTTGTTGCTGTTGTTGTTGTTGTTGTTCTAATCGCGTTGTTGTTACTGTAAATGTTACTGCTGTTACACGTTACTGTCGGTGCCGTTGCCGCCCGTCTGACTTCGTCTCCATTGTTGTCGTCGTTGTTGTTGGTGGTGTCTATTTGCAACTTCTCCATTCGCCTTTCAAGGCCATCCTACGATTGCGTAATCCATCGCAGTGGACGGCGTTCCGTTGTTTTTCCCTGATTTTTTTCTTCTTTTTCTCCCTCATTTTGGTATCCGTTGCATGAGTGATCAGTGGCAACAGTTTTCGCCGCGACCGCGAATACAGACAAACGTTTCCGTGGGGAAGGGAAAAGGGGGTGAACGCTCAAAAGTTGCGCGCCAACGCAACAATATATATATATATATATATATATGTCAGTTCGTTCAGATTGTAGAAGGAAGGAATGGCTATTTCATTTCGCTTGCAAATCGTTCTCGACACCTCAAGAACTGTGGACAGATGGACGGACGGACGCCTGCTTGAATCAGACCGGCGAGCGCCTAATCTAAGGCCAGACCGGCAAGCTCAGATCACTGGGTCGCCCTTCCGTGAGACGCAACAGCCACCTATCAAAAATGGCGTTTGCCGCTAAGCGAAGCTGAGCAAACGATCTCTCGCGCGTCGTTTCGACGGGCTGAGCTGAAGAGAACAAGCTCAACTGAACGGAGGGGCATAGACGAACCGGCAAACAGACAGGCAAAGCTCCCAACCGAAAAGCAGAAGAGAGAAAACGAAGGGACGCAGCGATTGTGCATTAGAGAGAGATGGAGAGAGAAAGCGAAATGCAGGGAGAGGTGGACGGGGAGAATGGGGAGAAAGAGAAGACTCACCGATTGCCGAAACTGACAAACACGGCGGCGGTGCCGCGCGAAACCCGTGGCCGGCGGCCCGACCGAATAAAACAACCAACAAATTTCTCACTGAAATTTTTAATGAATCCCAGAAGCCATCAGCGATTGATAGCGCCTCTCCCGCACTTCAAAGGGAGTGAGACGGGTACCTCGGCGTAGATTTGTCGTATACGCAAGTGGATGTACACGAACGCATTTGGACGCGTCACTTGCGAGTCACGTAGACTCCAAACAACAACAACATTTTATTTAGACTGCTGTTTACGAATTGCTAATTTTGAATGAGGTCACTGATGCTGTATAAGTGTAGTTTTAGCGGTTTAAAGAAATAGACTGTCAAGACACATGACCAGGAACGATCTCAGACTGTGTCATGGCCAATACGTCATCCTCGAGGGAGCAACCGAAGAATGAAATCGTGGCCTACTCACAGAGGGACCTTGATGGACATTCAATTAGCTATTGAATGCATCCACTAATCTGGGAGAAAGTTTTTGTGTCATTCGATTTTCGTGTCTGAATAGCTCGAACTGGCGTCTGGTCAATTCAGTCAGTCCGCGTAGATCGCGTTGGGTGACGAATGACTAAAGCCCTGACCTTCACTCTTGATTGCACCTTAGCGCTGACCTTATTCGAGGTATTTTTTGTCAGGCTCGCAACTGAAACGGCAACGCGTTCTTGAAACGGTAACAACACTTGACATGTGAATATGTGAACGGCCATAGTGAACTGTCATCACAAGACGACAAACCCACTCGCTATCCTGAACTACACTCACTCACTCACTCACTCACTCACTCACTTTGTAATGCGCTGTTAATGAATGAGTTCCTGATGGATTCCTCCTTCAAGCGAGGAAGCAACGGTTGATTCAGTTTAATTAGCCGACATGAGGTGTATGTTTCGTGCAAATGTTTGTTATCTGAAAAGCGTATTCGGAAACTGCGTGAGTCTACGATGCGTCATATCCAGGAGACGAAGCGATCTGAGGCGATTTTATGTTCACATGGTAGTCGATCAGCGTTCTACAGTTCACGAGGCGATTCTACAACTGGACTCGTCCTGTTTTGTCCGCGCAGGACAATAGCTGCAAACAGGACTACACTCGTGTGAGCTGCAAATCTCAACCTATCGAACGTAACACGCGTACAATGACAATAAAGTGTACAATGAGCCTAGCGAAATGTTCTGATGCAAAAATGTCATCGTATTCAATCGTTGGTTAGTCGCTTTACTCCATCTACAACACTCGTCAGAATTAAGCGTCAAGATATGACGTTTAAGTTATATATCAAAATTGATTTATGATTTCTGAAGCGAAATCTTCAGCCGAGAGGGATCTCTGTTCGGCGAATAGATCGCCAGCCACAACTCCAGCAACCATCATCACATATCACATCACCACCATCGCCACCATCACCACCACCACCGCCGCCGCCGCCGCCACCACCACCACCACCAAGGACCAGACAGCCACCGCTCCAATGGCGGCAGCGACTCTGCTGTGTCCGGCCAGAGCGAAACCTTCTCCGTTGGCTCCTCTTTGTTGGCTCGGTGGATGGACATCAACGAAGACCTGAATAGTCGAAGCAGTACAGCTAACTCGGCTAACGCTAGGGGGCTACTGCGGAGCCAAACAAACCTGGCAACCTGACTGACTACCTGCCTGCCGCCTGCCGACTGACCGACCCTGAAGCCGAGACCGCTTTAGATGGAACTGTCGTCCGTACCGGACAACTTCATATGAACACTTCTAGAAGAGGAACACTAGCAAAACACAAACATTATCGAGCAGACGATGCAGACGACGAAGACAACAAAGCGTACGAACGTCTTACGCAGGGACTTCGACAGGAGAATGTTCGAACGCATGGCGAAGTGACGGCAAACACGAGTATGAAGCTGACAAAGGAACGACATCCGCAGGGTCGCAAACGTCTTCACACTGAATTTATTGATTGATTGATTGATTCATGCAATTGCTGCTGAAGCTTCCACCGAGAGTAGAGATTCATTACCCGTCGAAATATCACCATCAGAGATCGACCTCCTGTAATGAGGGCTGACGGAAAAAGTACGCCTGGTAGCAATAATTACTCATTTTATTATAGGAACCTCAGGATATATAAACACTAGGATGTCTCTTTACAGATCAGGAAATTCTCCCTTGTCTAGAAGAAACCAAAATGGTGTTTAGCACGTTTCGCGAAATGGAAAGTAGTTCTCACATATTGTCGCAAAAGTTGTGTGTGCTTTATTCGGCAAAAGAAATTGAGAACAGCTTTGATTTTGCTTCGTTCTTTGGTCAAGAGGACGCTGAGTGGAGTGTGATTATGTAAAATCAACGTTAATCATTAAGGGCTAATAATTGTTAAGGATTCGATCAAGTATCTACACATGAAGCGAACATGAAGATGTTGCGCTTGAATATGCATGAAAGTTTTCACGAAATGAAACAACTGTTGAATACCGCTAAGCCTAACGACGATGTATCAGTTCGATTTCACAAGAATATCTCGTTCAAACACGGGTGGTGTCTTCACTGTGTTTAGCAGACTTGAAAAAGTGTTATTACAGCACACGGTGTAAATGTCCGCATCGACATTGCAACGTTTGACATTTTTTACGGCTGGCCTATCGATGGGGTAAGGCCGAATGGCGAAGGCACGCAGTAAAGGCCGCAACATAAACACTAAAACTTGTCAAGTTGAAAATTAGTGCATTTTATGATCACTCGCTGGGGTTCACTGGCATGAGAGGGCAACCGATGGGGGTGGGCAGAAGTCAGGAGTCAGGAGCTGGTCGGAACTGGTCAGGAGGACGAACAGACTATGCATTTTTGTGGGTGGATTGCTGTGCAGTTGCCAAGGGTAGGACGATCTATGTGTGTGTGTGTGTGTGTGTGTTAGCAGCGACATATTGTATATATGTCTGTACGTATGTATGTCTGTGTATCTGGGAATGTAGACTTGAGTGTGTCCAGGGTGTCTTGCCCTTAGCTACCGACCCAAAACTGTGGCGATCTGCCAAAATGCTTTAGCTTCTTGTTGGTTATAAATAAGTGAGATATCCTCTAGTTTTCATGCAGATGGTGCAGTGGTGTTCATATACGAACACGACTGCGTACTACGCCCGCACATGAACTTAATGAGAGAAAATTCGACATTCTCCTGATCCATCCTTACCTCATTCATCGGATTCTGACGGCCGCAATAAAATCAGCAGCTAAAAAGGGGAGGCAAGTTGAGGTTCTGCTCCCCAAACGCGCCGAAGAAGCTTTGCAGCTCTTTTGACGATCTGCAGCTACAGCAGCAACCACCAGCGGAGG
>MNPL01007773.1:0-13202 GCA_002081605.1 Tropilaelaps mercedesae | reverse complement strand
CCTCGTACGTGTCTCCTCCAGTCGCAAGGCGCATACGAATGCACCCCAGAGCCACCGAGCTCGATAAAATATAGTTTACCATCTAGCGCAACTGGATCGGTACGGCATTTTTGGTCGCCAACCGTGAGACATGATTAATTACTATATTGCACCAGCTGCACAAAACCCTATTCTGTATATATATATATATATATATAGAGAGAGAGAGAGAGAGAGAGAGAGAGAGAGAGATTAGAAATCTCACCTTCGGCACTAAATAGAATTAAATAAGCTTAAAATGGCGTTCAAAGTAGGTAACTCGTTTAGCGGTTTATCTACTGCATCCTTTAATGGGTTTCACCAATCCAAAAACATACAGCGAGTCGATAGTTATTTAACCCTTACCCAACACGACAGTTTAGAATGCTGAACTGTGTCTTAAATGTTTATCACAAGAGCGCCTCAAAATCCTAGCAAGGAGGGATGTTATTGGTCTCGTCCATTTCTGGACAAACAAACAAACGAACGGTCTATAGTTATTGAGACTAGCGCTGTTTTCCAAGCAGTTTATATAGATTTGCTGGTCGATTGTTTCATAGCTACTGTAAACCAATTTTAATCTCAACGTAGTTCTCTCGGGAAGACACCTTTCGCACTCCTGAGGGAGTCGTTCCCTCGATTGCTAAGCTGAGCTCAAATACCCTCTCGTCGTCCTGAACATCATACAGCCAACATACAAGCACTTTGTCCGAGGGTATAGGTGAGACAAGCACTGCACGATTACAATGTTTAATCCCGAATTTATTAGTATTTATTTAAAGTCTTAGACAATTCGCCCCTGTTACTATGAGATGTGCGGTGCAATAAAATAACGTGGTTCGCTTTTGATCTGTGGCGTTTGATACTCTTTAGGCTCTTTGACCTAACCTTAAATGTGTTCTCCGCTGATCGCTGTTGAATGCCATGGAATTTGGTCCGAATTTCGTCCGGATTTCGTCTTATTGCTCGTTCAAGAATTGACACGCATACGTGTATCATAAATACGAAAGCATTCTCGCTACGTGAACAATACTACTCCGAAGGCGTGCGAAAGGGCACGCATCGGGTGCACGTATACTACGTGCCCCTTAGAAGTCATCACACGACAATGCATAATTTCCCCATATAGGCTACGGCGAACCATGTGACTGACTGACTGACTGACTGACTGACTGATTGACTGACTGATTGACTGTAGCATTTCACTAACGTAGCGTATTAGGAGTCAGTCGTATGAGACGTTACTGTAACTGTTTAAGCTATTCAAATACAACACAAAGCACTCACGATATTCGGTTGCGATTATCTCCACTTGCAGACGTATCGAATGCAATGGCTTGTTTTACAAATGCTATTTAGCCGCATAAAAGTGAATGGTTGGTCTATAACGCGAATTGCTTCGTGGGCCGACTCAATAGAACTCACTGCGTGTATAGAAATGGCTTCTGTCCATTTCCCTGGTCCCCAAACGCGATAGATCCCTTTCCTTTGTTAATGGAGTGATTAGCCGGCGGTCCTCTTTCTCATCGATATCGTAATATACACATATCCTTCGTGGCATTGACGACCACAATAAGTCACCTATCACGTTGCAAACTCATGTACATTAGCGAGAAACGACACTTTGTTACTGGTTCTACCACCTCCACCACCTCCACCACCGCCGCCGCCGCCGCCGCCGCCGCCACCACCACATATAAACATCGGACTGAAGTTCTCGATCCAACAACCGAAAATCGCTACAACTCTTCCTGGTGGCTATGTGAGCCTGATGGCCATCCGACGGAGTAAATGCATGATCACAATTTGACAGTCGAATTCAACCCGTCTCCTCCAGTTGGGTTGAGACGCAGCAACAGTGTAAAGCCAAATAGACGGGGACATGTTGGATCAAGGCCAATGACCAACATCTGATGTCAAAGTGACAGACTCAGATGAAGTCATCTCCAGATCTTGGCCGTCCGCATCTCCTGTCCATAATATGGGATATATGACGACCAGGGCAACTAGGATGACGATACCCCCTATTGTCCTTTCGCCCCTTCAATCCCTTCGCCCCCTATTATCCTCGTTTCTCCTGTCTCCTCTCGGACGATATGAACCTTTGGGGACGACGTGGACAATATATCGCTAACAGCTGATTTGCTGCAAGATGTCCAGCCTTTTTCGGCCTCTGTGGGAGGCTATTTCGTTTCTTGGATCCTCCGTTCGCCGTCGTTTCTCACTCCCGGTCGAGCGGTAACAGTGCTGCGGCTGCAGCGGTACGCTCTATGGCCCCAGTAATGGAGCTATAGGGGCTAGCGACCTCGGCTATGCTGTATATATATATATATGTGTGTGTGTGTACACGAAGAAGGACTAACCCTGGACGGCACCCTGGCACTCAGGAGACATATAGGAGTCATTCGACATGCCAGGACGCAGAAGCAACATCCATACACCATCCACACGCGCGTACACGAACACACACACACCCACCCCCCACTTACATACACACACTGACCCGCATGCAGTCAGACAGAGACTCACACAGGCAGAAACATAGAGAACATATCGAAACCACCTCCACCACAGCAGCAGCAGCAGCAGCCACTGCTGTGGTGGTGGTGGTGGCTGGCGTCGAACGGCATCGCGCACAACATATCGCCTCACGCGGCCGACTGGGTAGAAGCCATCTTGAGCGTTGCTGTGGAGTCAGAATGGGTAATGCTGTAACGGCCTGCCAAGCAGTATGGCCAGTTAGATGGCCGCTGCTGCTGCTGCTGGAGGACATTGAGTATCGTGGAGAAGCGGATCGGGTTCCAAATGAAACGAACGACACGCTCAGCTGATCGTGGCTAAGGGGAAAAGACGAAGGAGCCAATGGCCTCATAGGCCACGCAGGAGAAGCAGATTATGCTGAGGAAATGGACGATGCCCAATGTCATCAATTGTTACTAGATACAGTGCTGCTCCCGAGCCTCCGTGTCTAGCTTCGTCTCCTCTCATCCGCCCTCTTTCCACCCCTGGGGGTTTGCAAGACCTCGTTGCTTTGGACGCTCAACGTTGGCCTATCTAGTCGAATCGGCAGCAATGTTACTTCTAACGCGATGATAAACAATGCGATTCGCTGGACGACTTCATCAGTGCAAATGAAGACCACCAGACCAAGGAATATTGAGAGAGAGACAGCGAGCGAGCGAACGAGCGAGAGCGAGAGTAGATGTCGATGAGCCACGACTGCCCGCCAACGAAAGAAACGTTCGACCGACTGCCGATATCCTCAGTGGGTTATCTCTGTGACAAAACTTCTATTTCTATATGTATATATATCTATATATAATTGGCAAACCCTGTAAAATAGCTGATAAGTCACAGTTATGGCGACTTGTAATAGCTCATAATATATTATGTGTATACGAGAGGCGGCGGCGGCGGCGATCGAAGCGAAGGCAGATGTAAGAGAATGTAAAGGATATAGGCTACGCACTATTGTGTGGTTGTTGGCGTTGTTGCTGTGCGTCGTGAGTCCCGCACGCAGGTGTGACGAGCCAGCGGCTGAGCAGATCGACACAGTCAGTAATCACCGTTTTTCCTTTTTGAGCTGGCGAACCACCACTCGGGCCACGACTGTGCGAGTGCGCGATCAGACCGTAGCGTCAGAGAGGCGTTCGTGTGTTCCATCAGAAGCGACGAAGGCGTCGGGTGGGTAACAACTACCTAGATATCTCTGCTAGCTCATCAACTTTGTCTAATCTTAATCCTTACCAACAGCAGTACTTCATCATCAGCATCTCAGCCAGATTGGACCACCCGCAGGTTTCCGAAACGCGGCGGATCCACATAAGTATCACACAGTCCTCTGACGGAGGTGATGGCACTGTTGTTAGTGCAAATGTCGTATTTGGCGCTTTTTGTTATTTCGGTTACGTTGCTATTTTCAAGGAATACGTAATCGGTGTAGTGAAAATGTGACTAGAAATATTACCCAATAACAGTGTGACGGTACTAAAGAATCAGTCTCGTTCCCGACCTTTTGCGAGAAATCATATACAACGGCTGATAAAAAAGTACCAAGTTTCAAAAAGTACCAAGGCTGCGTTCTTCGTGTACGTTAGCCGTTGGGCTAAAGTTCGTTTAACTGGATCAAGCTAACAACTGCGTGTGAGTGGACGGACGCAAATCAAACATTTTGTACGAACGCTTCTAGTATATTTCTTAGCAGCAGTCCCAGAGTCATAACCCACACACATTAAAAATAAAGCAAAAAAACTCTATAACGGTTCTGAGATACGAACGCAAGCGTCATTTTTCCACGATCGAGACGCGATTTTTTTTCTTCATCGTCGCGCATTCTGCGCTGGCTGAACGATGCAGGAATCCAGTGTTTGATCGCGCAGTTATCTATTGGTGTTAGCTGATCATGACTTGTCCTACTTGATCACCTCTTTTTACAAATCTTCTTCGCGCGCTTCTTGGCAAAGATCTGTAGCAAAGATTCCCGCCGTGCGTTGCGCCGTGTTCAGATGCCGGCGAAGACCGTTCTTCATTAGCGTTTAAAGTTGGATGGGCATCTTTCCAACCCTCTCGCTTGATGGATGCTTCATGAAGCTGACAAACGATGGCTCATGTCCACCCGTCGGTGTCCCTACCCCGAAATGGTAAAGCCACCGCTTGCGTCGACTTGTAGAGTTTCAGCGCAGAACGAAAATCATCTGATGACACTAAACGGCAAAGCAGATTTGACATCAGCGAGAACGAACAGAAGGGTGGCGTGCAGATCTTTTGGCTGAGCAATTTTGTCGTCTGTTAAAGGATTGAGGAATCCATTTCGTAAAGATAAATGAACAACAATCCGCGCTACAACGATGATCGCAGTCGTTTGACGAATACAGCGCACGTCATTATATTTATATACACAGAGGAGCGTATATGAGGCGAAATATTGGTACATTGGAAGAAACAGAGGAAGAAAAAAATAGTAGAGTAGTGAGTGAACATGATCAGGGTGATGTTTGCAAGATCGTCCTTCGCTCTAACGTGACCGATTGAAATATCGCGCGTAAAATTGAGACGGAACAAAACTGTTTCGTTGGCCGTTCTGATGTTTTGCTCCGCGCGAAATTTTAGTGAACGGGGCGCGCGACACAAACGTCCGCTCCACCCGCAGGTACCCATGGAAAATGCTAATTTAAAGACTGAAGACAACAGACGGCATCCTGCGTGTCATGAAACAGAAGTCTTCAGTGAGCGAGCTGAGAGATCCTCATCTGGCCATCACCACCACCACCACCACCACCATCACCACTACCTAAAAGGCACGCACAAATGAGGCCATGTGTGTCTGTTTGTGTGTGTGTGTGTGTATCTCTCTCTTTTTCTCTTTGACTGGCACAGTAATCGAGTGTTATTACGAACGCCACCATCGTGTGTACGTGCGGTCTTTCATCAGAGTGTGGACTCTTACGATCGTTACGATGTTTGTCACAAAGAGCCGCACTTTTGAGAACGGAGTACGACGAGTGTTGTTGTTGTAGACACTGGAAGAACGTGACGTTCCCGTTAGAGGAAGGCCCATCTAGACGCTTGAATCGTCAGCACCCCCCACAAGCACTTTTCACTAAGCACTGATGTGTGTACCCCGTGTGCTTGTTCGCAAACGTTCTAAGGCCAATCAGTCGGCATTAGCCTTTCTCCGCGGAACCCAAAAGACGCCAACGGAGGTCAGTTTTCAGGAGCGATGATTGAGGGTGCCATGGGCGGACGGAAGAACCGACGAACGGGTCCGATTGTGATTGATCGGGGGCCACCCTCATCGGGCATATAAACGTGTAGAAGGTGGCTGTTCTTATTCGCTGCTTATGTTCCTGATGTTGCCGCCGCCGCCGCCGCCGCCGCCGCCGCCGCCGCCTCCTTCGTAGTCGTAGTCATAGTCAACGCCGAACTCTAGCCTCCCTTCCGAATAGGCTGTCTACCGCTGGGTATTCGGCGTGCTGCGATGAAGTGTAGTCGCTCACTCATCATAAACACCGACCCCTGTGTCGATGATCACTTAAACACTGCGTGTAGAAGGCCGTTAACTGCGCCTTCATACTCTTCAGTGAGAGGCGTACATCTACGCGCGCGCGCGCGCGCACACACACACAAACTTGTGCGTTATTTTTTCTGCCTACTTCAGAGTGCAGACGAAGTGTAGCCAACTTGATATTAGACGGGGCTATCCCATTTGCGCACCTGTCGGCAAAACTGTTCTATTACTTCTGTTTGTTGTAAATGTGGGTGGGTGTATTACGTAGATCTCATAGCAGGGCCAAATAAACAGGAGATTCCTTAGATAACTCTAGATAATAACTATTTGTAATGTTAATGCAACATTGTTCAAAATCAATATCATAAACGCGTGCTAGTTTTATGCGTTCTTACACTGCCGTGAGGATTTTCGAGTCGATTCGCTTACAAGTGGACGACGCGTAATATTGAGACAATGTTAGTGAAGAGTATACAAAAAAAGCTATAAACTGACTCACTGCTGCTGCTGCTGCTGTTGCTCGTTTGTGCTTTGCCCTCCTCAACAAACCTGCACTCTTCTTCCCGCGCTGGCAAAATTTGAATTGGGGGTGGTCATTACGAATCATTTAAGTGAGCCCTCATAAATCTTGGCAAGTGTTGGGCTTTTATGTTCTAACTTAATGCTTGATTAAGGGTGTCTGCCAGCCGAAGCGGCCGACGCCATAGAAGTTACGCACGTTAGCAGACGTTTTCCTGCAGGAGCGATGTTGGCTTTGTATAGCGGAGATTCTAATACTGTTGGCGGCGGCGGCGGCGGCGGCGGCGGCGGCGGCGGCGTTTCGGTGATGGCAACGTTGCTTCGGTGGTCGCTGCCATTCGAAGTGTTGTTGTTGTTGTTGTTGTTCAAGGCCTGTTCGATACATTAGATCCGCCTGTTAATTGGCCAGATGCGAGCAGTAACAATAAGAACGGCGCCAGCGACAGCTATTATGGATATTATACATACGACACAATAAACGGTTGGGTCGCCAGTGAGTGAAGGTAGAGACCGGGCCAACGGTGGAACTCTACAACAGCAATAGCGACGACAACAACACCAGCAGCAGCAGCAGCAGCAGCAGCAGCAGCAGCGACAGCCGCTGGAGTGGCTAACGGAGCTGAATCCAACAGGAGGAGAACGGGTCGTTAATGATGAGTGGACGCCATTGAACGAAGAACCGCTGAGAAGTCACCGCTGCCGTCATGCTGCGATTTTGAGTGAGATGATGTAACAGAGAGAAGGAGCCATCATGAAAGGTCAGACAGAAGATATGTACAGCGAAGCCACGCTAGGTCCACCTTGAAATAGCGACGGAGCAAACAGATAATATACATATATACCTGTTTGATATATATATATATATCAAACAGGTAGATGTGCATAGATATACGTAATCGAAATGACTGGCTAGCTTTTGTGTGCTATTAAAAACAATAGAAGCGTAGGCTAAACGTTGGCAGAGGAAGCTTGGGCAAAATATATTTCTTCAGGCAAATAATTTATAATTTATTCTCATTCTCGTACAGTGCAAACGTCATACGGAAATTGTACGCTATCAACATAACTGCCATAATGAACCAACAAATCGGTTAGAGTATTGTATGCTCGCAAAAACTCGTAAGGGCTTTGCGTTGTCCTTAATCATATTAAAGTACTCTGAGGTCTTCAGCTTGATGAGCAACCATCGCTCGCGAGTCCAGATTGTGAAGACTGATTTTGAGTCGAGTCTCATCCGTGTATGATTGATCTGAAAATGTTCTAATTAAATCTACTTCTGATACCAGAAGTAATTCTAACGGTATACAATTGCAAGATGACTGGCAGTTGTTCGAATCGGAGTCCTGACCGCGAATAAACAAAAGAGCTGGTGTTGAATTTGAAGTATCGTCTGTTGAGCTCGACCTGAATAAAAGATAATCACTTTACAAACATGAATACATTAAAAATGAACCGCAGTGCTGACCTCAACCCGAAGAACCCTGAATAGAACGAGAGACTTTAGTTATTAGCATCTAACTTGTGAACAGTGGTATCAGTTGGCCACATAAAGCAGCGGACATTTCAACGCCAAAGCAGAAAACGAATTCGGTTTGGTCAAACGCGATTTCTAACGACTTGGAACAGGATGCCAACGAGCCGAATGAAGAAGTTTCAACAGCCTTGACTGCCCCGTCCAGAATTTGATTGTCCCTCAGCGATACGACTGTCCCGAGAGACAACGTACGCATGGCAAAAAATAAAAATGTTGTCGTTTATGATGAGAAAAGGAAAAAGAATATCCCAAAAGATCTAAACTATTGGGCGGAATCGAAACGCTGGCTTCGGTACCGGCGAGGCAATGCGACTCGAAAAAACAAAAAAGAGCGAAAATAGATCAGAAAAGAAGTAAGAATCACGATACACGAAAGGCAGAAAGAGACTGTCAGGCGGCGAAAGGAACTTTGGGAGAAAGGGAGAAGGTCTGGTGCTAAATGTGTAAAAATTGTCAATAAATCATGATGATCCTCTCATTCGAGAAGATCGTGCGTGCATAGATTGACGCTGAGAAGATATTGGCTGGCCCCGGGCGGACATGCGACAGCCATAACTGCGGCGAGAAGGAGGACGGCCGTTCATCAGCTAGCCAAGGCTTTGCCAGGCTATAGCATACATGTTGTTGTTATTAGTTAGAAGGAAGCAGGTTGACCAACAAGCTAGCTCCTTGCTGGTCGGTTAGCTATCGAGCTTAGTTGCTTGCTCTTTATTAGAACCACGTTTAGAACGGAGACAGAGAGCGATAGGGAAGAGGAGAGAAGAAGAGGCAGCGAGAGACTATAGCAGAAGAGCTACGAGGTGCTCCGCAGAAGAGCCCGACTTACGGAATAGAAAGAGAGTAGATTGGGAGAGAATAAAGGGGACTCATAGAGGGATAGATCTTATGGTAGATCTGGCGATCAGAATTGACTGCTCCAGCGGCAGCGCACGACCATGACCGCTTTTGTTGATGTCGGCAGAGGCAATCGAACAACGAAACGGCAAGCGTCAATCGAAGCGGCACCGAATAGAGCTGAAAAGTGAGCGAAACTAAAACAGAGCAAAACAGTTCCTACGAGAGACGGCCTGTATTGTATTGCGACGTATAATGGACAGACATAAAGCTAAACTGCTCACAATACTCACTTCAACAGATACTGACAACGTCAATGCAGTTGTTCGTAGGCGTAATAGCTGTGAAGTAGGTACCCAGCAGGTCCTAAGTGGAGAAATACTAGAGTTAGATCTCGGACTCGCGTAAATATCTTCTTTTTTTGAGATAACACCACCAAATAAATGGCATGAAGCATTTAGCTCACTTGGGCTTTGGACTTCATGAAATTATTGCAGTAGTAACAGTTAAGTAATATATATATTCTCCGAACAGGTAGGACACGTTGAGTGCTTATTCCAAAAAAATAGGATTCCACAGTAGTGATGGTGAGTACTCAATCGGTAATATTTCCAGTCGTCCAATGTTGGTTTTTGGGCCAGATAAACGATGATAACAAAGTGTATTCAAATGTCATGTTATAAATGAGAAAGTGTGCGCCACAAGGGGTCGCCAAGCCACAACTAACCGAGCTTTATTTTCTGAAAGAGAAATGAATAATTGATAGAATATAACTAAACAAGGTGATGCATTTTGTTCTACGTTGGTTATGGCTTTGTTGTCTCCTAGTACAAAATGATAAATGTGACAACTTATTGCACAGTTGACTAAGGAGGGACAACGTGATGTACGAAATACCGAATTTACAGATGATGTTGACGGATATTACCGTTCTGAAGGCAAACAAACAAACAGATAGTGACAACTCATAAATTTGGATTGCAACTAAATTTTCAACAAACGCTGCAACTGTTATATCCAGTATTGATAACGTGTCAATTGCACAACGAATATCTGTCACCACAAACTTATGCCTGTTCATGTGATATAAAGATGCATATATATATATATATATATATATATATATATATACTTGCAAAAAATTTATCTGACTTACTTTTAGTAAAATATAGTTTTCAAACCGATTGTAGCTTCCTCAATGACACGATAGTAGATAAGATGGGAAATATTTGTTTTATCTACTTTTGAAAAATAAATGCGCCACCACATAACAAAAGTGTGTTTGAATCTACCTCAACTTTAGCGACTATTACACTAATATACAATTTTTAAATTTTATCTGGGTAAAATAGCGAGAACACTCCGTCTATTTGGTGATATTTTTAAAAATAATAAAATTTCTGGAAACGTGCTGAAACCTCGCTTATTTAAATAAGTGTGGGCGAAAAATGCCGTGAGAACGCAATCAACGATTCGAGAAAAATATTAGCCGTATTTTTACTGAAATGATAAACTGATTTAATAAAACGATTAATAGTAACACTTTTCAGTAATTGGCGTGGATCCTGGCTAACGGTTAGTCCGTCTGGGTCATTCAGATGACAGTCAAGAAAGCCCCGGTTTGAGGAACATGCATCAGGTGTCTCATTGACCTCAATGTTCTGTAAACAAAATTTCAATTCGGTCGTTAACGGCCGATCGGTGTCCAGTTCATAAATGGCGGTTCTCCTCGGGCACGAGGACGCTTGAGCATTTCTGAATGGAAAGATGGAATCGTTGGAATAGAGACCCATGCGGATATCATTTAGGGTTTCATATGAGTTTCGCAAGCTTCCAAGTAAAAAAGCTTGCGAAAATTATAGCGTGCGAGAGTGTCGCACTGGATAGCGAATAGTGAAATATCATTAGCAATATAAACACTGGTCCCACACATTTGGGTAGAGACGTATTTGTAGACCTCCATAAACGTAGCGTTCAGTTGGAATCCACTCACCTGTCCGTTAAGAATCACCAGCAGAAATTATGCATACGAGTAATATTTAGACAATACTTAGATGAAACAATCCACCCACTTAACCTCCGCGAACGACGGCCCTGAGCAGAAATAGCCATTCATTGAGAGAAGACATTTCTCCAATCGATTCGAATGTTTCCTCTACTGAATGGCATATACATTCCAACATTTTGGTGTTGACGAGAGAACGGAATCGGCTTGACTTTTAATTACCCCAGCGCGCCAGAAGATGAATGACACCTGATCGGTCTTCCGCAAAATTTTGCCAAAACATATTTGGGATATAGCCAGACTTCGTTGCCCTTCACTGTCCTTATTTTCCCCGATCAAATTAACTTCTTTAAATGCTGAGATATGCCTATCAATTTTTCCAGGATGAGCTATGGACTTAGGGCCTGCTTCAATGGCAGTTGCAGAGAAGCCCAATAAACTCTAGAACAAAAGAAAGTTGGAAAACAAAGTTCATTATGCTAATGGGTCTTCCGCTGTGCAACAGATAATGGTGTAAAAACATCATATCCATCATTTGAAAAACCTTGTTCTATGGATTACGACTTTGACTAGCTATTCTTAGGCTGAAACATTATTTAGTAATATTCTTGTTCGCTAACATTTAGAATATCGAACGTCATTAGGTTTTTTAGAAAACAGATGACACATTTCCTTTATCTAAGTAGCAGCAAACAATTTCTAACAGCTGTGAGCATTTACATTCGTATATACACTTGGATAGATTTTTGTCGAGCCCCTTCAGTTCAATTTAGTCAAATTTATCGACATAGGTCGCCAAACTTCACTCTCACCATTAGGAGAAAGAATCAATCACTCTCATATATATATATACATATATATATATTATAAATGTGAGGTCGAATTTTTCATCGCCATCTTTCGTATCTATGACCACCGGCATGGCTCATTCTCCTAGGCAGTCGCGCCGATGAGTGTCAATATGCATGTAGATGCGTACGTACACAGATGTGTATATATATATATATCTATATATAAATGTTATTCACGAGGATTCACCATTATTATTTGCATGGCAGCATTTCTCGATCTTCTGACACCGCCTGAAGCTGGCCAGTTCTGGTGCTATCGAAGATTGGTTGCTGTTGTAGCCAGTCAGCCAGACAGCTCTACGCCGGGCCATGGCAATAATCATAAATAATAAAAATGTTTCTATATTTTGGTCCGCGCGTTCGACGCTCGCCTCGTGGTTGTTTCGCGTTGCCGGGTGATGATCATTGCAGTCCTTTAAAGGGTGGTGCCCTCCTCCCCATCTATTCCTCGGCCTGGATAGCATTCTCCCGCACTCTCGGGACTCTATCCCGGCTGCGAGATGAGAACGTAACGCGACGGGGTCCATTTAAAAATCCTCTGATTGACAGCATCGACAACGGCCACGATGTTGGTGCGACGTCCGTGTCGGCGTTTAGTGGCAAAGACGAGGTATTTACGACTCGACTGGCTCGACTGGGGAAAAGATTCCGGCCGACAAAGAACGATGAAAATTCGCGCGTCGCACAAAGCCATCCTCTGCCCGGCCCCGCCGATAGAGATGATGGACGGACACGAGAACTTCGCAATATCCCTCCAGGGTCTGTGTTTGATCTGTGTGAACGGCTGTGGATTTTTCAGTTCTTGACGAAGACAGAAGACGCCGAAAGTATCGAGAAACTGCGATGATGGTTGGTTTTGTACATACATCATTCTATGACGCGCCGATATCAGGCGCTTTGTGGCGAGCTGACAAAGGATACCAACTCTTCCTGAGGAGTTTCTTCCAGGCGACTATTTACATACGCAATGTGTGGTACGCGCATGTGTGCATGTCCGATACACGGGGACATGACTGAAACAGTTGACGATATCAGTTATCATAACTCTGACGGTGGAGTATAAAGGCCAACGCAATCTCTGTGACTGACTGGTACTGCGGCGTCAAGCGGGAATAAACGACAAGACGATAAATACCATTATTACACATTATGCCATGGCTGCTGCTGCTGCTGCTGCTGTTGTTTTTGTACGCGGCTGGTGCTGAACATTTTTCTAGGGGTGGGCCGGCCGATGCCCAATATTATGTTGGCAGAGAGAGAGAGAGAGAGAGATGATATGTAAAGTAAGGATTCGGTTAATTTTGTGCGATGAGAACTTATTGACGAATGGAGAAACTTTCAGATATCTGCTGTCATGATGAGGTTCAAGGAAATTTCCATTCAGTCATAATATGCATAGTTTACTATATATATATATATATATATATATATATA
>MNPL01007771.1:0-10785 GCA_002081605.1 Tropilaelaps mercedesae | reverse complement strand
ATATATATATATATATATATATATATATGATCTATCTGCCATTCGCAAAAAAACAGTGAAATATTTGTTTTTGGAAAATTCTTTGGCATTCCGTCTTATGCGAGATGCAGTGGTATGTCTTATACACCTTCATCGGGTAGCACTTACGATAGCTAAACATTGAGCACAAGAACAAAACGGAATAAGTTTTCAATTGAAGTCGAGCCTGCTCAGAGGTGATAGATGGCTATTAATTTGTCAACTCGTCACAGCTGTATATGCTCTATGCACTGGATTAAGACAGATGCTCCAGTGGCGTGGATGAGATACTAGTGATGTTATTTGTGCGTTTTGATGTAATCCAAATACTGTGTAATTATAGGTGTCAGTACCAATGTCATTTACAAGTAGTTTTTGGCACAAGTTTGCTTGCTTAGTAGAATAAACGCTTACCCAGTCGCTAATTGGCGAATGTTGCACTACAAAATATAAGTTACAGGTGTTTAACTAGTCTGCCTGATTGTATGTTTAAAAGGTGGTTTCGACACTGGTAAATGGCTACTGTGCTTTACACTGTGCTTAACTACGAAAAATAACCGTAGTTATGGTCAGATCTAGTAAATAACATTGTTTTGTAAATGCGTGTTGTGTTTAGCTGACACAATTCACAATATCATAATGAAACTAACACAGCTTTACGCAGCGTATACTTTTTCTTAGAATTTGAACTGCTTGCTTGCGCATCAGAATATCCCTCATTTTTCAGAAGTGCAATCTAATCTTCTGCGATCTAATGAGAAGTGATTTGTGCCGTTACAACAAATCAGCTGCGTATACATTCCTAACATCTAAAGTTGCTAAATACGCACTTGCAATCGACAACTCTTTTCTTCAGAGCTTAGCAATCACATTGCTCCGGTCATTATGTGGCTCCCGACAAATCAACACGTATAATTAATAATACACGTTGATTTGTCGGAGACTGTGAGGGACCATCGTCGGCTATCAGCAATTCGCTTTACGTTGATTTCATAACTAAATTCCAAGAGTTGTCTTGCTTTCCGGGGCGTTCTTCCAATTAGGCACTGCACTGAAACGAGGAGCTCGAAATCCACAGATTCGGTTTCCGTAAACGAACCTTTTGCTTTAATCATGCTCGGATCTCAGTTAATTTGGTTTCTTACCAGATCACATGGACACCTGGGAAAAGCACCGATTCTTTGTCCTCAGAGCCTGCTCGTTTTGATGCTTCGGTGTTCCATTTCTATGTGCATTTTTCTGACGTTTGTTGGCACCGATGCTGTGGCCACTGACTATTGCGTGTTTACCGAATTTCCCCACACGTCGAACTAGAGGAACATCATCCGCGTCCGCAGAGGATGTTCCTTCGTGCGTCGCTGGGTAAGGTCCACGAGGTCTTCTTTGCTCGGCTAGCGCGAGCGGGGCACCGAAGACGCTCCTACAACGAAGGTGTACTGCCTCTAGACCCGCTTGCGACGTGAGCTAACACTAATTTAGATTTCGCCGTAGGTGTTTTGCGTCAGTCATGAGCTGAAATGAATGGTGAATAAATGAATAAAATGGAAAAACAAAAGGCCGCGTGCATTTAGTTGAGAAGTAAGAGAAATTAATCGAGAATGAAAATGACACTGTATGGTGCAGTGTTTTTATCCGGCTTAAGAACTCGTCTACTCGTAAGAAGAAGAGGCATACCATAAGCGTAACTTATAGGTTTGCGCGTAAAACAAAAATTAACGATGTAATTCGTTGATTCTGTACCCTCTTATATAAAAAATAAATAATCGAACCTGTCATAGTTCTTCGATTAATTGACTATAATAATATAATAATAAGCACTGGTTGAATTAGCAATGGCGGAACGCTAGATGACTTCGTGCTAATTCGATAGAGTCTACTTATAGCAATTATATGTCTTTAGCGTACGTGAGGTAGATCATAGAACATACTTGCTATCATTGATCTCCTCAAATGACCGATCTTCACCCAGAACAGCAGAATAGTCTGCTTCTTTGCTGGTCAGAAATTCAAACCGAAAACCTTTGCATGCAAGCGCCTTTACAACTACAAATCTGCACTCGGTAATAGATGTGTTCCACGCAGCGGTAGATATGGGACACTAACAATTTTCTTTTTATCAATACTTGCCAGTTATGAGAGGCCAAAATCTCCAGAGAGTGAAGCAGCGAAGTAATCTCAGAGTTTCTACTCCGGCTGCACAACTACAAATATACACGACAGACATAGGGATTCCTATCGGATCTACCCGGCTTTATCAAATTAAAACAATTAATCTTTTGTTAAGGAATGGTGGCTGGTACAGTTTTTATCGTCGCAAGAAACCAGCTACAAAAACGTATGGTTAAGAGTTTCCTTTGCTGGAACAAAGAAAAGCCTTTCGGACCGATGGCCACCACCTTGCCTCCTCACTCGAAGGCAGATAACGGTCTCAACGGAAGTGGTTATAGACAGTTGAACTAACAATGTACGTTGTGGCTAAACTATTTCGATTTCTACAAAGACAACCACTACCTGACGATAAGGTTGTTGAGGAGCATCGCGCTGCCCTCGTGCATTTTTTGTCGTTCTGACGTTTCTGAACTGTTAACAACAACGGCTCGGCTGCTAATGCAACTAGAATTATGCACGGATCAGATGCACCCGGACACCAGCAATTTTTAATCATACATATTTGTCTGTCACAGTATTAACCGTCACGTAGAGCTACCAATCTAGCATATAGTGCTGCTTTCAGACGCGATTGCAGGCGAACAGCTATGGTTTCAATTATTGTTATGGCGGCTCCTGTGACGTTCTGAGGAGTACGTGGCGAAGCGTTCGGTAGGGTTGCAGCTAAGAAAAAAGTAGGCATTTATAGATTATCCATGCAAGACCATTTCAAATCATTGCCATCAGCTAAAAAGTCCGCCACAGAGACTGGACTCTATGCAATTGCCATGAACAACGCCTGAATAGCCATGTCGATCCATGACATGTGTCCATATACGCCGGTGCCTCGTAAACGTTTCGACTTGCCACATTTTGTCGTTATCCGTTCCATTCATATCTTGCTCTTCGAGTTGCCTCGGCCACCATCTTTGACGATCTTTCGCTGCCGTTGATTTCGTTGAGCTTCGTCATAGGGTCGCTGCTTTATTTTGCTGACGATGGTAACAGTAAAGTGAGTCTTTTCATGAAAACGCTCGACGTCACAGTAGTCGTTTTTGTCCAGTCGGGCACTCGATAATCTTGTGAAAAGAGCCACCGCTTGACCGAGTGACACGGACATTTTCTGCTTCTTAACGCTCCTTGCTGTTCTGCGAGCGTTTTTTGGTCGACTAGCTTTTATATCGGCTTTTTGCTCTACTCACTGGGGATTTCTGTGGCATCGGCGCGTATTACCAAAGCTGCTGTTTTCTCGACGACGGCAGGGGGAACAGCGCAGCAATCGCTACGGAGACTGAAGGAATATGGGACAGGCAACAAAAAGTTGAGTTGTAGAGATTGCCCGAAGACAAGTAGTGGGCTTTTAGGCCATTCGTCGAATGACGCGGACGGCTCGACAGTTGTGAGTTGTCGAGGTGGATGTAAGCAGCGACTATGAGACAAAATTAAAAAGGACCCGGTTAAGCCGCGCTGTTGTTGTTGGCCGTTTGTAACGCTGGTTAGCCATTGTGGTTAACGGTACCCGTTTAGAATTCGTCCACCTCGTGGCGAGATCGTTATCCTTGTGTAACTTGCCACATTATTGGCGCCGTTCAAATCAAAACAGCTTTCGTTTTTGCTTGCTGTAGACCTAATGACATGGAGAACATGCTGACTATAGCATGTTTTAGATAGGTATACAGATAAATGGTAAGATCACTAAGAATATGCATACGAGAAGTATTAGGATAAAGCACTACCTGTCACTGAGTAGCTTGTGTCTGTGTGAGTGTAAAAATACAATGATAGTGTAACTTTGTTGTTAATAGTGTTGTCGATAGATGAATAACCCCAACACTATTAGATGCATTGGCACATTTTACTGCATGCGACCTCATCAGGGCCACACCTTGAGGTAGCCAAGTTTCGCACGCATAAAATAATATCGAGATTTGTCTGAACCCTTGATATTAAAATACACCAGGCCTATCAAGATTGAATATACGTCGTTTTCACCAATAGGGGTTGTATTGCCGCTATTGCTGAGAAATCTTTGAAACTCGAGAGAAGTCTTTTGCCATTATAACGTCATCGGTCTTCCTGAACCGTTCCATCTGAAAGCACCTGGCGTATGAATGTTATCCGTGAAACAAAAAAAGTAGCATTTATTTCGAAATATATTCGCTATCCTGTAGTATTCTCTAAATTATCTTATGCCCTCATAACATGTGAGCTGTATAATCAACAACAGCATCACAACAGCCTTATTACCCAATGCGGATTCTAACTTTGCGCTTTGCCGTTTAGCTGCCATTATTCCCGGCTGACGTCGCCCTTCCTTCTGCCGCTGGAGCAGCGCCCAAGGAGAATTCTGGCATTTGGAAATGCACGCACACTGTTGGCCATCATTATTGTATATCATTGTGTAGTATTTATTATTATGCAATGAGATTATCGAATATGTCAGTTGCACCCCGCGACACCTTTACGCCTCGTAGACATTCATATACTTAGTAACTTGGTTATGAATAAGCACTCAAACACATTAATGGGGCAGCATTTAGAGAATTTTTCATTTTCACCGTTAGTAGTTAAAAGCCCTATCGAGTTATGCATAATCACAGATACCTACGTAGGTGTCTGGATTCATTATTTCAGAAGATTTACTTGGCGTATAACGTGATAAGCAGTATTAGTGAGTTAGTGCGTTTAACTCACTACTGTTCTACCGAATTTACGTTCTACCTTCTTGCGACGGACGGCTTGCGTATTACGCCGCCACGGCGGTACCAACTGATCCACCAGCTGCAGTTGCAACGCAGTAACTTCACTGTGAATCCAATCATTGCGAAGTAGTTGTAGAAACGATGTTGATCTTTATACTTATATGGTCTATATTGATCGTTATAACAAAATTCAGCATTATATTGATCGTTATAACAAAATTCAGCGTTATATTGATCGTTATAACAAAATTCAGTGTTATATTGATCGTTATAACAAAATTCAGCGTTACATTGGTCGTAGCGCAATCACCACGATCATTATCATCATAGTGATGCAACACAAGGGTGCGGCGTGCGCGAGGATAAGCATGGCTCAAGAATATTTTGCGAAGTACGGAAGAATTTTGTGGCGTACGAATTTTCGAAGCACATCATAAGCAAACCAATTTACGTTATCCTGATAGATCTGCGTGTTAAGCTGATTTATCGAAAATAATTTAGAAAACAGTTTGCGCGGCCGAAACGCCGATAGACGCTTTATATGATATTTGGAGAAAATGGTAATACTATACCACAGCATAGTAGGTAAAATTGTGGCGTATAGTGATAGGTTTTATGACTAACGACGTTAATCCTAATTGTCAAAGTACTCGCGCAACTGCGTGGTTCTCCACTGGTGTAACAGCTTTGTAGCTCGGTCTATATTTAGGCAAGTATTTTTGAATAGCCGAGCGCGGTGGCTTGGCGCATTCGTGTGTGCCTTGCGACCGGAGCAGACACGTACGTACACTGGTTCGATCTCCGCCGTTGCGCATTTACATCTATGGGGTCCGCCTTACGAAGTACTGCAGAAAGCGCTGCCGTGGACGTTAAATGTTGGCTGACGGTCAGCCCTAAAAGTATTAGGTATTTTTGAATAAGCCATGGAGACGTATCGCACGGCAACACGGTTCTTTAGTATTGCTAAGTACAGATTCTTAAACCAAAAGTTGAAAAAGACTGGCTGACAAGATTTTTTAGTTGAGTTTTTACGTTTATAAGTAACATCTCAATTGGGCATAAGTGCAAATCATCTAAGTCGCACCCCTTCGGTCTTCAGTAATTTTAATCCCAGTTTGACTAATCAGTCTTATCATAGAATGTGATATAAATTTAAAGACGACGAAGCATCCTATTTATGACTGTTATAACGGACCCTTCAAAAAATGAGGAAGTTTTTTGTATAAGTAAAAAAGAGGAGCATTGTTCCATTATTTAAACCCCTTGGGTTGCCAATGTTAAATTACTTACGTCTGTTATATCAAAATAAGTCTAATGGCACAAGTTAAAGTAAGAAAATAGAGGATAAAAGCTCATTTGTTGGTAGATTTGTTGGTTCATTTTGCCGTTCCTAACGTTGGATTACAAAATCAAAGCCATTTTGGGACAGTTCTTGTTAGTATTTTAGAGAGGGGGAATTATCCACACATTGTATGTTAAAGATTGTATAATATTCCGTTTTGTTATTATTTTTACTATAATTATCATTTTCAAAACATAACACTTGTTTATCTAAGCGCACGGGCAATGTTCAGACGAACACATTCCTTCACTCAGCAACCGCCCTTTTTCTATTGTATGAACCGTTGAGCCTGCGTGCATAAGCTGCTCTCCAGATGTTAAGAAATCATCATCTGCCTACCAAGTTTCTCCAATTAACGAAATATTTCAACAAAGATAATGAGATATTATGAGATAGCCTGCTCATAGCTTACATAAAATCTTTGTCATAAGTGAAATTTTGAGAATCCCGCATCTAAATATTTTCAAAAGCCTCAATGAGTTTTTCTAAGGTGTGAAAAGGTGTCATAGCTCCGAGCAATATAAGAATATAAGTTTAATTAGAATATTACATAACGTAATATAGAACCCAGCTTTGTTGTTTGTTGATCCAAAATATTGTTATTTCAAATACTCCCACTGGAAGGGCCCCCTTAGGGTCAAAGATAAAAGTCCAAAGTAGGCGAGAATTCGAAAAAAATACGGCGACATTCTTCACCAACATTTCTACATGACACACAGTTTGTCACTTAGCTTTACTTTAGGTTGTCTGTTGGTGAGGTACTTTCTTATCTAAAAAATATTTTTAGGGCTGACCATCAGCCAACATTGAACGCCCACGATAACGCTTTTTGCATTACTTCGTAGGATTATGTTTTAAAGCTGACCATCAGCCAACATTTAACGTCCACGGTAACAGTTTTTGCATTACTTCGTAAGACAGGCATATAAATGTAAATGTGCACCGGCGGGGACCGAACCCGTGCACCTACGTGTCTCCTCCAGTCGCAAGGCGCATACGAATGCACCAATCCACCGAGCTCGACTTGCATTACTTTGTAGGATGGACCCCATAAATGTAAATTTGTAACGGCGGGGATCAAACCCGTGCATCTACGTGCCTCCTCCAGTTGAAAGGCGCACGCGAATGCGCCAAGCCGCAGGCTTGACACGTTATGTCTTATCTGGTACAACGTTTTGCTTCCGATCCGAGGCTACCCAATTTTGAAGTAATAAGTGGCTGAAAGCTACAGTCAAACGCTTCAAGAAGAATGGGAAAACGCAATCAAAGATTTTCTTTCAAGTATTATAAATAGAATGCGTAGTCTCGCGTCATTTTGAAAGCTGTGTTGCTGTTTATTCACCTTTCTTTTGGGGGTTGGTACTTGACTAGCGGTTTTCTTTGTATAAGTAGTATGCAATATGAATTATGTTGTTCTTAATGATTACGCTCAACGTTGGATCTTGGGCCCCCGGTTCAGAAGTTGTTCAAACTTACGTTAGAATTATCCTTTTGAACCTGCATGAAAAGCAAATGACGAAGGTATTACAGTAGAGAAACATCACATAGCTGTACCAAAAAAATCGCTTACAAAAATTCCCTCACAAACTCCGTCAAACTGTCGGAAATCGTGGTACACTCGGTTGGATTTTATTTACAATTTACACTTCCGTGATGCTGGCGAGCCGGAGACTCGAAGTCAAAACCCTCTTAGCACAAATTGCTCAATTGGCTCAAAAAAGGCAAGTAGTTTTGCAAGCGCATAGGATGTTCAAAGCCCAAACTGCCGAACCGACCAGTGGTTGTGTGGCTATGAACAAGTTGTCTCTATTGGATTGGCAACGGTTTAATCACGACGCGCTGTCACAAAAAGTTTCACTGCCTCAAAGATGATTGTTTCCATATTGCCGAGACGTGCATCGTGCTGCGGCCATATATTCTTCGCTCAATATGCAATTTTTTCCTTATATCACGATATACTCATTGTGTTTTCTCTCACTTCTATTTTTTGTCCAGATTTTCCCGGTACTTTCGACCGGTTGCTCTGTGACTTGCCTGCATGCGAACAATATGATCGGAACTTCTTATATACCCAAATGCCGCATGGCGTGTACATAAAATCGCTTCTCGTGAAAAATGGCATGCACATGAAAAACAGCGGCGATTCGAAAGCCGAAGAAAAGCCATCGATCGTTAATAAGGGATTTTGTTGCGACTGAGTTATATGTGCTGTGAGGTGTGGTGTGGCAATATGATCGCTGAACGAAAACCGCCACGAGCCCATGTTTTGCTGGTAGTAAAGCGTTGGGGTCCTTACATCGCGGTCAGTTGTCGAATTTTGGGAGCCATAGCGAGACGTTGTGAGCGTCCGGGAGTTGCTGTGTGGGCAAACAACAAAAAAAGCTGTAAACACAAGCCGTTGAAATAAAGAAAGAGGGCGAGGAACGCAAGCGGCCGACACAAAAATAAATGCGAACGGTTAAGAGCGAAAGTTAACAGTGAATTTGTCGGTGTGATTTTCTTCCACGATTTGCGCGTGTATTTTTTTCGTTTTTGGAGTTTTTCTTTATTTTACAGCGTGATGCTACTACTGTCAATGTCGGTGCGCCTGAGTTAGTGTTTGTTGTTGTTAATCTTTCATGTTCGCGTAGTGCACTCACACACACATGCACAATAGGCAAATGGTGGGTGTTAGATCGCTGAGAGTTGAGCTGCATGCAAGTCAACGATAACTATTTTTTTACAAAAACAAGCCCAATCTTGAAACCTTCGAACAAAATGGCAAAACTATACACGGTGCCATATTGTTTGTGATATATTTCGGCTTTTACCAACTTCTCGTCTCATTTGTGCAAAATGATAGTAAAATGAACTAGAAGTTATTTACGTCAGGAGCGCACGATTGATTTACGCATTTCATTATTTGAAAAAACTGATCATTCACTTGCAAGTCGCTACCCTAGTTCAGGCCTGGAGCAATTTTCAAGAGCTCGGAAAGAAAAGTTGACTTTCCTTGCTGCTCTGCCACTACCTGCCTAAAGGGTAGGTTCTCATAATTATGGTTCGTTTCAAAAGTTGTACCGCAGCTATACTGCAAACAAACAAAACAACAGAAATGCAATGCTCCATTGCATGTTTATATGCAAGAAAGCAACAATTCCCACAAAATTATCATAATAATAGTTTACCAAAAGTTTTGACGTAAAATAGATATGCAAAATTGTTGCTTGTTCTTATATATAAATGTCGTGAATAGGAAAATTGGACCTATAGAAACCATAGACAAGGCGCCTGTCTGCTATATCTTAACAGTGCATTTAAATCTGCAACAGTTTGCTCTATTAGGCCCATTGCTAACCGAGGCGATCGCTAGCGCAGAGCTAAAATCGAATAACAAGATGGAGAGGAAAACGCCAAATTTTTTTACATGACTCGTGGTAGCATTCCTGATGAATGCTTTTTCAGACCAGTGCTTTAGAAAGGGATATTGGATAGATGCATAAAACGATAGATGCGAGCAATCAGTGCTATGTATGGTCGGGTTACCACGCATATGTAGACACATAACCATTATATGCAACAACGGGACCACTGGGAGGATGTACACAATCGTATATGCACTGTGTGACTTTGTGTTATTTGGACCCGTAAAATGGCATATGCCAATCCGTACAATTAATTACGCATATACGCAATAAGGTAGTACGCAAAAGGGGAAAATACATTGGTTCTGTCTGGTAAATCTCTATTGTACTTTTTCGCTGAGTTCATATAACTGGCTACCTTTCATATATAGAAAGTAGTAGTCTTCTCAGGTTTCGCGTCCGTTTTTTTAATTTATTTTCAGCTCTGCTCCACTATTCGTGTATCGCACTTCAAAAAACGTGTGCGAGGTTATCAATATTTGTTTTAACTGTTTCATATGTCAACGATCTCTTCGTTATTTCAATTGGAATCAAATTGTATCTTGTATATGATGCAAACGAATTCACCTCTTCTTAAGAGTTTGTGCGGTATTTTTCAAGGTAGTAATATGCCCACTACATGCAAATCATATAGACACATAAGCGAAAGGTGATTTGATACGAAAACTTACAGAATCGATGAGTAAATTGGAAACGCCTTTGAACAATGCTCTCTTCATGCTCGTCTTAAGACCACGGCTTGATAATAAATCAACTAAGGCTAAAGATACGCTAAGGAAAAACTGTCTTACTTATCTGTAAATATCATGTCGGCAGACAGTGGGACGTGCTATAGAATTACTGACATAAATGCTATTTTGTATTTCAGGTAAGCATGAATACCAGCCACGATTACAATAAGTGCTGAAGGTGGAGATTTACGGAATCTATTCCTCGTCTTCGAGGTTGATCATTTTGACAATAGGTATTCATATTCTTAGCAAACCAACTGTTGTGAAATAATCTCAATCTTGATATGTGATCATGGTTGGAGTGTGGCCAAAATATGGTGCAAAGGAACAACGACAAGGAGACAACTATGGAAATCAAACACTTGTTTTTAATATTTCGAATTAAGTCCTGGCGATTATATATATATATATATATATATATATATATATATGTATATATA
>MNPL01007768.1:4253-14519 GCA_002081605.1 Tropilaelaps mercedesae | reverse complement strand
ATATATATATATATATATATATATATATATTCGTTTGTTGCAATGAGAGAGTACAAAATGGGGTAAAAAGACTGTCGATACTTTTATGCCTCGTAAGCCTCAAAGCCGTACACTCGGTTCCACCAAGCAACCAATGGTCTTATTAGTCGCGTGTGTTGAACTTTAGATACTGTCAAAATACAATATTTTTCTGTGTTAGTTAATGAGGAATTTGTTGGCTAATGAGGAAACATAAGTTTGTAAGTTCCACATTAGTCATGGCGGGCAACCGATGACACATGGGCCTTTCCCAAACTCGCCAGAAAAAAGTTGTGTTGCCATTGTTAAACTTTAACATAATATTTTGCTTGCATTCTAAGAGACACATTGCAGGCTGAAAGCAAAATGATAGTTTTTTCTCTAATTGACAACATTAGGGTTTTATCTTTTTTAGCTGTTTGTAACATGATAGGGCAGCGCTATGGCCGTTTACCTGTTTTGCATAGCACGATTTTGAACGTGTTGAATAGGCGGTAACTAACTCGCATCAGGTCGCAGATATTCTATATAATAGTAAATCATGTTTAGTTTCTGCATATAGGTGATCTTCTTAATCTATTTTCATAATGTAGCGTCACAAGTTCTGTAAGTTATTGCCAGGAAAAACATGTACTTACCATTTGTCCTATCTATAAACACGTATTACTACGAACTATACTATTTGAGATTTGATAAGCGTTTATTCATTAAACCATTTTCAAAGCGAACATTTACCATTTCCAATTTAATGAACATTTCCCATTAATTTTAAAATTTAATAAGATTTACTATGATTTAATCAATAATTTATGAACAACTTGTCTCGGTTGAGTGTGTCTTTAACCTTTCCAACCTCTTTCTCCTGATCTGTATGTTTGTCTTTATTTACTTTTTGATCCTTGCGTGCTTTCTGTACGTATATTATATATCGTACGTCCAGTGTAAGATCTGTTAAGCGTACAATACTAACCTTCTTCCGTATTGAGCGATAAGCCACATGTTAAGCTTTGAGCTACGTTTTCAGGTTTCTAAAGCTTCTACGGTCGACGCTGACGTCTGCGAACTGAAGTTTCAGCACATTTGAGCAGATTCTCGCATTCGTCAGCAATCGCAGGTATTAGTTTGTGTCATGAAATTGCACCGATTTAACTATTATTTAAATATTATTAAATATTATTAAACTATTACCGCAAGAAATTCAAAGTTCATTAATATGCCAACTTTGTTCACCATATAAGTAATGCAATGTAGAATGTCATGTCCTTTCTCATTTGTACAATCGAGAGCGGTAAACATATCAGTGTTTGCTACTAAGGAAGCACAACGCATTTGAGGTCTACATTGAGAAGTAAGGATTTTGGTCAATTAAATTCAATTCTAACTAAACCATAAACCCAGCCTGTGCTTTAAATATCACAGTTAGCAGCGAGTTTGATGATATACAATCAATTTGTGGTCTCGAATATCATACATACACTTTACCTTCTAGCTATTTCTATTATTTGACGTTGTAATATTAGGTTGACAGATTGTCTTTTCGTCAATGCACTGGCATTGGTTATTTGCTGGATCCACTTTACTATGCCCTCAAACAGGGCGTATGCATTAAAAAGTTATGTAAAGTATATGATCATGTTGCATACAGAACAATGTATGGTTTTCTGCTTTTACGGCTAGCCTTAACAATATGCAAAGAAAGACAGATAGGGCCTGACTAAGGCATAGCCTGCAAATAAACCTAAAGTACGATTTTACCATCTGTGAACGATTCTACTCCAGTGATTGTTTAAGCTCGACTTAAATGTGATAAAAAATATCGTGGCTGCTCCAGGCATTAACGTACAGTCGACAAAAATCGGGCTAATTTTATTTGCATGTCATTAGCATTTATAACAATGCTTTTCGCGCTATTCTACTCCAGCTCTGAGTCTCTTAAGATTACATAATTCTTCACTTTATTCATGCATTAGCTATTATAGAATAAAGTATGTCTATTTCAATATTCAGACTCAATACCTAGATACAGATTGCTATATCTATTGAAAGGTGACCTGTATTTGTAGAAGTCTATCTAAGCATCATTACGTCCAGTGTATGTAGAGTTGGTGCCCGTCCAGAAACGGAAGTCAATGGGGCTACACATTTCTTTGGGGTAAAGCTTAGGTCTGTATACCTGTTTTAAGGTATCTCTATCCGTCTTTTCCTTTATCTCTGTTTTGTTGAAGAAATCCGCATATATGGTCATGCTCGTTTACAAATATCCTAAGTAATAATGTCGAGCAGTGATTAGCAATAATCTTGATTCAGTAAAAGTAGCTGAACATGAACTGACGAACGTACAACGGCGAAATTCACTTCTTACAGAGAGCCTAAAGCACTGTGCCCTTTTGGTAAATGTAACTATTACGGAGTGTATATATATATATATATATATATATATATATTGCCTGTTTCTATCCGAGAGGGACTATCTGCTGTCTGGAGTGTGTAGCATAAATAATTATGAAACAGTATTTTGGAATAACTAGCGTCATTATAAATTCGTTTGCATAAAGAATCTCTACAAAAATCAAAACTTCAGCGTGCTGAAATATCTGACCGTTAATAATAACAGCTTCGTTAATCGTAACAGAGTGTGGTAACACCCAACACTTGTATATGTTTACTTACAGGATAGTCCTCCTAATGACTTTATAGTTGTAAAAAGATATAAGATTGCGTTGTTCATAAAGCTTCTAAAGTTTCTTTCATTTTACATAAATATTTGAAACCGCAATTTTTTCAGCGATATTATAGTTCGTTGATGTACAAATGTAGATTTCCCACCGAGCCCTACTAGACGTTCAGTAGATGGGATCGTTGTCTTTCCTTTTTACAGTAACAAAACTGTTTGGTTCTACTTACAGTAAACCTCACGTTACGTAGTGCACATAATTGATGGCTCATAAACTGCCGGCTAACTTGTTTTTCACACCGGGTAAAATGGAAAAACGAATCGAATGCAAGCTAGTTATTGACGATTCAACTGACCTAATTTCCATTGTATGTACTGTACAAAACACATACTCTGTTAGATTTTCTATTTACGTATAATGTTTCAGTCATCTTAATGTTTATACTATTATTTATTAAGGTTTACGATTCAACAGCAAATACAGTGTGAAGTGTCGCGTACTGTTTCGACGCTTAAACATTAATTATAACAATACTCATAAGAGTGAATCCTTTATTGCTTTTTAAGTACGGCTGTTTCAACAGTTAACAAATATGTATGTATGTATAAAAATGTGTATATAACAGGCACTGCGGCGCTATAGAGTGCTTATTGCTACTGCTCTTATTACGGGAGATGTAACCGCATAGATGTAATAGACCCATATCAATCGAGCAAAAATTAGCCTTAAAAAGTTTTCAAACCTGTAAGTGTACTCCTTTACGAATGTAGAATGTCCAATGTGAAATATATACAATTTCTGTTGTATATACAAATTTTCCATAATCAAGAGGCTCAATTCGATATAAAGTATAATTTCAACTGTTGTTCTTGCGTTAGAGCTTAACATAGGATCAAATATATATGCTATCAGAACGAGCTCTAAACCTGTTTGTCATTGAGGTCATCAGGCACGATGATTTTGTGATCTATTTGGTAGAGGTGAAATCAGCAAAACTGTCTATAAAATTGTGTGACCTCAGAAACGTTTTTTTTTATTTCTTTAGATCGTAATGAGAAATACGGTTGACTCCCATCATTAACTGCGATGCTGAACTCGACACAATTGTATCGAACTACAATGTACCTCAATAAACGTGTATGAAGCCCCTTTGTAGGTCCATTAATAAGAGTGTCAAAGAATAGTAAAACGACATAAATTTAATCCTCCTGGGGAGCAATTTTTGATCGTCGACGTATTCGCTTTTCGCGTACCCAGCGGTCAAAGCACGGAAAACAGTCAACCATTATATCGATCGCCATCTTCCTCATCACCTGCCAGATAGTTCCGCCGCTATTTTTGTTACTACGCTTGATTTTTTTATTATCCCGCTTCTTGCTTGATGATCTGTTAGTGACATGAGGATATGGAAGCACAAAAGCCTCCTTTTTGTCAAGATTTCCTTCGCCGCCGGTTGGTAGCCCTTGCTCGCCGTAAATAATATTTGCCACTCTATGATGGTACTTTTTAAGCTCTTCTTGAGTGAACGTACTTAGCCTGCGACTCTGGTTTGGTATCTCAGAACGCCATACACTAAAAAACAGTTTTTTATTTTCGTCATTTCTTGTGTCGACATGAAGTAACTCCCTTAAGGGTGATTGTCCGTCAGTGATTGGGTGTATAACGCTATCTGCTGTCTGCACAAATACCTTATCTTCATCAAACGCATTACTCATTCTAGAAAGGGACTCAACGTTGCATTCCTTGGAAGTATCCGATTCACTTTTTTTCTTTGCCTGGACGCCACATTCTGGTGCTGACACTCGCGCGGGCGAAACGTAAGGGGTCACGCCAAGCGTTACCTGTGAGCTGGTTCCGTTGGGTTCGGTGACTTGAACCACAGGCAAAATAGATTCGGGCAACGAAAATGTGTGATGTAATTGTCCGGTTCGCCTCTTGCGAACCTGGCTATGAGCCGTTCCGGTTGGTTGCAACTGCGCCTCTTGAGTGTCACTCGTGTTTGTGTGCTCCAGGTTGTCAAAGGAGAACCCAGCGTGTCGCACAGGTGCGCTCGTAGCACGCGATGCCACCTTAATTGAAATATATGGTGTTACAGAATGTTCGAACAGCCTTGCCGAAAATAGCCGATTATTTGGGATACCAGTCATTGTGAGTTCGGTGTTATTACTGTTGCAAACGTTGCTATTTGTATAATTGGCGATAGATCGCGTACGGTTGTCCACTCGTTTTTTCAGGGGCGCTGGGGTGCTGGAGTCCGCCGATAAACTGTGATGCAAACTAAACCGTCGTCTCGAATCATCACTGACTGTATTTTGCGCTTGTAAAGTGGCACTGTGTCGGGATTGCATTACTTGTTGAGCCGCCTACAGATAAACACAAAGGTCACCTTCTCTATGCCATATCTCTTTTGAGCGCAAAATTTCAGATAATAAAAGTGATATAAATGTGATTCGAGCTAGCTTACACTAAACTAAAACACACATAAACCAATCAATTCGCTATCGCTCCCGTGAAAAAAGGTGAAAGAAAAACCCCCTATAGGGACCTGCAGGTACTGTCCTGTAACAGAAGATATAGGTTGACGAATCAAAGGAATGCGAAGCTGCGAAATATTCAATTGAACAGTGAAGCAATGCGCAATAGCAGTAAAATATCTTTCAGCGGCTGCGGCCTTTAATGACTCTGTTATTTTACCACCTTTCAATACTGGAAACCGGTAGAGGTACTCACAGGAATGCAACACACTTCTGATGAACGCATGAGAGTGAGAGTATTTTAAAAGATCAATTGTGTGGGGGAGTATATTAGCCTTTTTCAGACTCGTGAGGTAACTAGGGTCCCTTCTACCGGTCCGACTCACCCGAAAAACGGAAGACACACTAAGGTCGAAACTCGATTGTGGTGAAAGAAGTGATAGACTCCGTTGTGAGAAATTTCGCTTGCTGGTATTGCTATGATCATTTCTGGCCGCTTCTGTGCCGCGAGCTGTCGCCCCCAAATATCGGGCCTGCGACTGCGCGGCCGATTGTCAGGATCCCGCATAATAACAGCGATAGCGTGCAGAGCTCGGTCGAACCGACGGAGTTGATGAATTAGGCGTTTGGGCACCGTCATCCCATCCTGAGGACTGGAAGCTACCAGACGTGCTACTGGCTCGTGTTAAAGAGAATCGAGGTGCTGTATTTGGCAACACAAAACGCGAGTATAATTTTTACGAGTGCAAAACTGGTAACTAGATTACTGTGGCCTTCAAAAATCTTCAGAAACACACTGTGGTAGCTGACTTATAAGGCGAGTTTAGTAAAAATTTTTATTATCCTTGTATCAACATTCGTCAGCTAGTGTTTACACTTGAGCTCCAAATACTCTTGAGAGTCAATGTTACTTCAATATTATAGAAGAATGATTATCAAAAGGATTTTAAAATATATAAAATAGAGACCTTCTTCGTCTCTAAGAGTCATCACGAATAAGATGCTAATTTTTCAAAGATAGTAATGACAAGTATTATATATCAAATTTAGATTACGAGGTGAACAAGCAGCAATATTTCCCTATACCACAATAGGGTATTCTTGAATGAATTTATAATAATATCGAATAGCCCATTGCGGCATGGCACCGAAGTCTGTACTTATATAATTTAGTAGCTGCAACACCTGTGAGCTACCACGATATTTAAGAAAATGCGCACCAAAGAGCAAGATTACCTTGACTTTTAGTAGAGGTCGCAGTGAAGTGATGTCCTGGTGAGGATGGCGAAGAGTGTGGTCGGCAATTTGTGAGACTGGTGCTGCTTCCGCTTCTGCTCTGTAGATGACTAGATGTGCCCGCAATCGTGGCACAGTAACCAGTGGTTGCGTGTGCTGGAGAGTTGAGAGGAGACGAAATCCTTCTTCTCCGGCGAGGTGACGACGGAGGAGTAAGCAACGGGCCTGAAAGGGTCCCACCAGGATAACCACAGCAGTAATAATGAATGATAATCGTGTCAACAGTCTCCATGCCGGATTAGCAGAAGCCCTCTTCGAGCAACAGATGAGTGAATACTTTACGAGAATCATTTTTTTTTCTTGTTGACCTTGTAGTTAAGATGCAAATGCTAGAATGTATACTCTAGCATTTGTATGAGGCAGCTTAGTTAGAACTCGCACCTTAGACATTCAATAAAATTAGTGGTAAGAGTACTTAGCTTTATAAACTAATATTAAAGCGTCTTCATTTGTCTTAATGTGCTTTCACTGGCTCCAATGCCAGATGCAAAGGTGCTGCAGTGATTGTGTTGTAATTCCATAGCTTATGTAACTATGAACGGTCCTAGGTCGTCCACACATCGAGATAGGTTTTTGGCGATTATTGACTTGACTCATTTTACGCCGTCACCCTTTCATTAGGAACTTATATGACTTTCTGCTTCTCATCCTGAATGAATTTCTCCTAATGTGGTGAATTAAAATTTGGAAATATTATTTATACCCCGATTTGCTTATTTCTTTAGTGAAATATCTTCTCCTCTCATTACAAAATATTATTAAGCTATATCTACCATAGTACTCTTTCATCAGCCGTTACCCGCAGCGAAACATTGTTGCGTTAGTGAGATTGTCAGTAACCTGATAAAGAGAAACTTAAGTGCTTCGGACTGATTGGGCTATTATACTTCAAGGCGAAAATATGGTAAGAGCGAAATTTTTTTACATGAACCTTAAAAGTTTTTTAGTCTCCTAAATGTTTTGTTTTAACCGTTTTTTTGCACGCAACACTTTGCTTAAACGTATCATCATTATTGCAGTTTGTCAATAATAATACACATACCCGATTTGCAGATCGTCGCTTGCCTTTGCCCCTCTGCCTGGTTTTCAATTTCCCGTGCTCGGTGGGCACTCAGCAGCTTTCGACACTCGCGTTCATCATCCCAGAATTGTGCGCGAGAATATTTCCCACGCAAGCGTCGCCGCTCCTGAATCAGCAGAAAGCATATACGATAGATGAAAAATTTTCATTGGAAATAGACAAAATTTGATAGAAACACGCTATTGGTAATCATAATAATTTTTGAGAGAAACGTTATAGTTCCATTCATGACATAATGCTGTACTTGTCGATCCTTCCCGTAATATTCGTTGCTTTTACTGAAAGGGAGTGGCAGAGATCGTTTTTCTAACAACCGAGAACATGCCTCTAGAGCGCGGTAGTCATTCATACAGATCATTGAGTATACATGTACAACTACACTAGCTATCGTTATTTCAAATTGACAAAAGATCGTTAATTGAAGTTGTTCATTCCAGCCAATTACTGAAGATGCCAATCATCATTCAGCTTCAATATTACCCACAAATAGGAAAAACTACTTTTTCCAATCATCTTAAGGCCTTCCCGACAGGAATATAGCGACCTGTGGGCATTGCACTTGAATAAACAAAGGTCGGGGGCCTAAGAATTACAAAATAACTGGGTGCAGAATACTATTCTTTACAGCTTACGTGATGACTCTGTCAAGAGTCCTGAAAAGTTTTCGGGCGTTGCCGAAGAGAAATTTACAGGCCAATATTCCTAACCGCCTGGGAATCCGCGGAAAGGATCTCTCATGCAATGTAAGTTTTTTAAGGAGAAAGGCATCTTAGAAGGCTATATTTTTTCTATTGAAGCATTCTATACTTTTTCCATGAGTGTCTGTTATAATTTTTCTGAAGTACTTGATTTTTTAGGTTAACAATAGGCACAAAATATTTTTGTTGAAACTTAACTTGCGTTTGACCTTAACAGGTATAGCCATGTTTATATGCTCATTTCGAGCAATTGTGCACAAAGGTCGTTATTTACATAGAAGTCAAGCCTTCTCAGTTTTGTATTCGTCTTAGATACATGATTTGTTCACTACAGTAACAATATATAAAAGTATTTCAACTTATGCTTATTTTAAAACATATGTTGACATGGAGTACATCTTTCTCTCTTACCTCATTAAGTTTTCTGCCTTCAAACTCGTGAAGCTGCTTCTGAAAGCCGTCATTTGGACACGCGATGTCCCGAGCGCCCCGGACAGCACGCAGTGCCTCTCGCGAGTTTAAGCTGGTGACGGTCATAATGTAAGCCACAGCTATAGTCACGCTTCGAGAGGCACCCGCCAAACTGTAGACGTGAAATGACATCATTATAGGATTTATATGGAATATCCCAAAATACCTATTGATGGAACTTACACACTTTTCATTCAATGATATTAGAGTGTGAATAATCATTTTTCACAAGGGCATAAGTGAATTTATTTTTGTAACTGCAAAATTTTGTGCTTATCGAGCTATTCAAAACTAGTCGACATAGTTCATAAATATATCAATACTAATTATGTTTCAATCAAAGTTGTATGTGAATTTAATGGTTTGTAATAAGGCGAAAATAGTTAACGGATGTAAACTGCCATATGACTCAATATACCTTGAACATAAAACAACTGAATTTTTTTAAATACACCCAGAGAAAATCCTCCAAGTAGGCGTACTCGCTAAATATATCAACAATTCAGGACAGATGGAATCACTATATCCTATTATGGCTTGTCTCGCTTCCGTAAAGGCTGTTACTCTAGCGTGAGAAAATATTGAATTTCATGTGAAAATCACTTCTCCCACTATTCCCATGTACACTATGGCGACTACAAGCTATTTAGCCACATTAGTTGCTGCCGTGATATTTGATAGTCTTCTAATTCAATCCATCTATTTTCTACGAGCCGTTCTGTACCAGTGCACGAGTACGTTTCCACCATTGATGCGGGCTGTATGTATGAAATCGTTGGACTGTGGAAAAAACTGTGACAAATTCTGTGATGGTGAGTCGGCAGCCTGGAGACAGAGGTAGTGAAGATCCAGATCGTCGTTCGAAGTGAGCGCACCCCCTCCGGCGGTACCTACAGCTCCATTTCCGAGAGCCTGTAAAAACATAAACAAATACGCAATTCAAATGGTACAAGCATATTAGAGTCTGTGTAGACACAAGTTCGTTTCCGAGCTTTGCTTGAAAGTCAGCACTTCAAAGAGTAAAGATTTTGAACTCGTTCGAGAGATAGCCATCTGCACTTTGCATATTTTAATGTTACTATTATTTCCATATTATTTTACATTTTTGGATACAATTTTTAAAGTAACGGTTGAAACGTACCAAGCAGGTCATTAAGACTAATGAATGAAAGCAAGTCAGTCTAACGCTTGCTGTGTTCGCTTGTATTTATTTGGAATACTACGATTTCTTTAGCAGGGGAAAAAATAGATAAGGAATCACTATATAGTATAAAATCTGAATTACTGTAATGTGTCCCTTTTTTACCCACTATGTGTACTATTATATAAAGTATATTATTTTCACGCAATATATGGGCCACTCGCTTAGTAAATAGAAATAGGGAATGCGTAAATCTTGCCATAAAATTTTTCGGCAACGGCACTCAGAGAAATCGGGAAAATATTATTTGTTGCCCAATTTGACCATACCTATAAAACATATTTAAAGTATACACATTTAGAGTGCGATCCCGAAATGAGAACGAACGTGTTGTTGATGTTGCTGAATTTTG